>MU968307.1:4795246-4874857 GCA_034641835.2 Pinus albicaulis
TATTTAGCAAGAAGATAAATGTTGTTAGATCAGGAGAATCTGGATATATACATGCATATGTTATATAATTTCTACATGGTATCAGAGCAGTGTTAATTCTTGAAGATTGAAATTGTGAATAATTGATGAGTTTGTGTTGGTGGACAATTCGAATTTGCTGCAGAAATTTCTTGGTGCGACAGTTGAGTATACATTGAAATGTCTTTCAATGGGTTGCGATTGGAGTATGCCCTTGAGGGTAGCTTGAATTACATAGCCTGGAAGGATAGGATGGAGGCAATGCTGGAAGATAATGGACTAAAAGAGTTCATCGATAGCGATGTTCCTAAGCCTGATTCTAGTGATGTTGCATTACTTGACGCATGGCAAAAGAAGGTAGAAAAGATAAGAAGAATTCTGTTGGAAGGTGTGAAGGACCATATTGTGTCCAACATTCATGGGAAAGCCACTCCATTTGAAATGTGGAAGGCTTTGAAAAATTTGTTCCAAAGTAGCAATGACCAGAGGAAGTTGGCGCTGAAAGATAAGCTCAGAAAAATAAAAATGGGGAAGGGCGACAGTATTCCAAAATATCTCATGAAGTTTGTCCACTGTAGGGATGAACTGGGAAGTGTGGGGATTACTATTGATGATGATGACTTGTTGAGCTTGGCTCTCCTTGGGCTTCCGAAGAGTTGTCATAGCTATGAAGACTCTGTCAATGGACGGGAGAAACTGCCGGGTTGGGAGCGACTTTGGTCAGATCTTGTGCAGGAGGAGATACGACGAAGTACCAGGGATGGCTCTTCATTGAAGAATGAAGATGAAGAGAATTTCGCTTTGGCTGCCAAAGCAAGGAAAGGGAAGGGGAATAAATTCCCTTCAAAATCCGAGGCTAAAGGCAAGAAGCAAGATTTGTCTAAGGTGAAGTGTTTTCACTGTCACGAACATGGGCATTTCGCCACTAATTGCCCACAGAAGAAGACGAAAAAGAAGGTTGTTGGAGTTGCAACGGGTGAGGCCTTAGCCTCAAAATTTGAACTTGATTTCTCTTTGATCGCATGCTTGGTTTCAAGCTCAATGGGATCGGTTTGGTATCTTGATAGTGGTGCGTCTTTCCATATGATGGGAGACAAGGAGTTGTTTAGTGACTTGGAGGAGAAGGATCTCCAAATGCATATAGAGATGGGTGACGATGGTCGATACAGTGCGATCGACATTGGGACCATTACCTTTGAGAGGGATTCAGGTAATCCATTTCTGTTGAAAGATGTTATGCATGTTTCAGGTCTGAAGAAGAACTTAGTCTCGGTCGCAATGTTTGAAGACTGAGGTTATGACATTGTTTTTAGCAATGGAAAAGATTTCCTGCGACATAAAACAACGGGTCAAACTAAGAAGATAGGGATTCAAGTTAAGAATCTCTACAAGCTGGAGGTAGATGGCTGTGCTACAATGATGGGCAAAGCAGAAGAAGTGGTGATTCGGGATGAGGGCGAATTATGGCATAGGAGATTGGGCCATCTTCACCATGGCGCTTTGGAGATTTTGCTGAAGATTTATACTGGACTTCCCAAGGGTACTCTTGCGCAGTCAGATCAGTGCAAGGGATGTACTATGGGTAAGTTTGTGAGGACCACCTTTCATGAGAAGGAGAACCGTGCTTCGGTGATCCTGGAGAGAATTCACACAAACGTGTGTGGACCTTTCTCAGTTGCTTCAACAGAAAAACATAGGTATTATGTTATATTTGTTGATGACTATTCTCGTAGATGCTGGATCTTCTTCATGTAGAAGAAGAGCGAAACATTCTCAAAGTTCTGTGAGTTCAAAGCATTGGTGGAGAAGGAGTCGGGGAAGCAAGTGAAAGCTCTACAGAGCGATAATAGTGGTGAATATATCTCGAATGAATTCAAAGACTTCTGTAGCAAGAAGGAATTTGAAGAGAACTCATAGCGCCTCATAACCCACAAAAGAATGGGGTCGCGGAGAGGAAGAATAGAACAATCATGGGTGATGCATGAGATATGCTGCATGACTAGGGCCTACTGATGCACTTGTGGGTGGAAGCATGCAACACTACAGTTTATGTGAAAAACCGTTGTCCTCATAGAGTACTTGGCATGAGTACACCTGAAGAAGCTTTTACTGGTAAGAAGCCTGATATTTATCATTTGAAGATTTTTGGCTCATCTATTTACATTCATGTGACTAAGGATGCTAGGAAGAAGCTAGAGCTGACTGCGGAAGTTGGGATATTTGTGGGGTACACAGAAACACCCCATAATTATCATGTGTATTTGCCAAATAGTCGAATGACTGTGGTGCAACGAGATATAAAATTCAATGAGGTGAAAGCCATGAAGTTGTCACTTGAGAGGGGGCTACACTTGCATGTAGAGGAGGAACTTCTTGTTCCCAAAGATGAGCCTCTAGATGTGGATCAACCATAGGAGGAGATTCATGGAGTGGAGGAGTCCACTCATGCAAAACCAAACATCATAACAGGAAGAAAGCGTACCACAGAAGCTGAGAGACTGAAGCTTGATGCGACACAGAATGTAGGAGTTCCTACATCACAACACAGACATATACAGTCACTTGACCGATTTACTAGATACATGGCTCTCATGAGCGAGTGTATCGTGACAGAGCCATCTTCTTTCGAAGAAGCAATGTAGGAGCCTACATGGGTAGATGCCATGGTGGAGGAGTATGACTCCATTGTCAACAATAGTGCTTGGGAGATTGTTCCAAGGCCAGCGGGTAAATTAGTTGTAGGATCAAGATGGATCTACAAGGTAAAGCACGCTGCTGATGGGAGCGTCGAGAAGTGTAAGGCAAGATTTGTTTCCCGGGGCTTCTCATAGTTCGAGGGGATTGATTATGAAGAAACCTTTGCACCTGTCGCACGGTATTCTTCCATAAGGACCATCCTTGCTCTCTCAGTGCAGATGGGTTGACACATTCATCAAATGTATGTAAAGACTGTGTTCCTTAATGGGATCATTGAGGAAGAAGTGTACATTGAGCAGTCTGAAGGATTTGAGATCTTCAGCAGCGAGTCACATGTGTGCAAGCTCAAAAGAGTGATGTATGGGCTGAAGCAAGCACCACGTGCTTGGTAAACATGGATCGACAACTATTTCACTGGACTTGGCTTCACCAAGAGTGAGGGAGATACAAACCTATACCAAATTGTGGTGGAGGGTAAGATTTTAATCATTATTCTTTATTTTGATGATTTAATACTAGCGGGTGATGAGCAGTTGATACACTCATGCAAGGCAGATCTTGCAAAGGAGTTTGAGATGAAGGATTTGGGCCTCCTTCATTATTTCCTTGGATTGGAAATATGGCAGCGGGAAGGTGAACTGTTTGTGTCTTAAGGAAAATATGCTCGGGAGATACTTGAGAAGTTTCACATGCAAGGCTGCAAGCCTATTGACACTCCTCTTCCAAGAAATTGGAGGAAAGAGGATGCTACATTAGCAGAGGTAGTGGATTCCACTGTTTATTGACAATGGTGGGTTCGATAATGTATTTAGTTAATACAAGACCAGACATATGCTATGCTATGAACCAACTTTCACAAGCGATGGTTAAGCCTACCAAGCTCTTTTGGAAGGTAGGAGCATGTCCTCAGGTATCTCAGGGGCACATATGAGTATGGCTTATGGTACAGACAGATGGATGAGGTGAAGTTGCATGGCTTCACGGATGCAGATTAGGCAGGCAGCCCAACGGACAAAAAGAGCACATCAGGAGGGGTTTTCAGTATCGGATCTATAACAGTTTCTTGGTATAGCAGGAAACAAAGATTCGTGGCACTCAGTTCTGCAGAAGCAGAATACATGGCAGCAAGTCAAGCTGCATGTGAGGCTATCTGGATGAGGAAGATCCTGGTCGATTTGTTCGGTTCACATTTAGATCCTACAATGATACATTGTGATAATCAGAGTTGCATTAAACTCTCGATTAATCCCGTGTTTCATGATATATCTAAACATATTAATATCCGGTATCATCATATAAAATATTGTGTGCGGTGGAAGATCTTGTTGCTTAAATACATTCCTATGGAAGATCAAGATGCAGATATTCTGACGAAGGCTCTCGGCAGGAGCAAATTCGAATACCATAGAGGCAAGATCGGGGTGAAGAATAATCCCTATCTTGTTGAGAGGGAGTGTTGAGATTCAACAAGATGATGAAGCGTAGTGAAAATCAGTCACCTTCACTAAGTGGGCCCGCAGGCTATTTTTAGGTGCAAGTCTATTTTTAGACTATGTCTATTTTTAGACATGGTGATCATATTTCAGAATTTGTAGGATGCTATTTGTGGATGGTTGGTCAAGTTGGAAAAATAGATGAAATTCTATTTTTAGAATATTGGGCGAAGTCTATTTATAGATCATCAATCTAAAAATAGACGTGTTGATTATTATTAGCCCTTAATAATAATCAGACTCTAAATATCAACTTATTCTCTTGGAGCACTTTATTACAGTATATAGATTTGGAAAATCAGTGGGCTGAAGGAATTACACAATTCCTAGGGTTTATGGTGGTTCATGCATGGAGGACTCAGTTAGAACTGAAGTGGAAAAGTTATGACAGAGTTGGAAGAGTAGTTACAGGAGTTGTTATTTAGTTTAACTCAGTTATTGGAGTTAAACTTAGTTGATCTAGTTGTATCTAGTCTAACTGAATGATACAATAGTGAGAGTTAAGTGAATTAATTAGTTAATTAATTCACAACTATTAACTCACTAACAACTGAACAGAAACAACAGTTAACTACAGTGCATGTCAGTTCCAGTGGAGACCCAGTGGAGAGGTAGGAGAAAGGGTAAGATGGACTATCTGTTGTGACTATAGTGATGCATTGATTGCATCACACACACATTGGAGTTTCCAATCAGGATTGTGCAGTCAAGGCAAGGCAAATTCGAATTCATTCAGGGGTCTTCTTCAGCAGGGATTGCGCAGTGGAGGCAGGCTATCAGGTGGCAAGAAATCAATGCATGGATTTGCAGATTTCTTCATGTTAGTGTGTGACGATTGTATTGTACCGAGAGCTTGATGTACTAAGATTTGTATGAGATTGTTATATGATCTCCATGATACATAATATATGATAGTTGGGGTTTTTAGCTTCAAGCTTTCCCGTTAAACAACCGTGTTATGTGCAATTGTTTTTTATTGCTTCATGTGTTTGCAATTGAGTTTTAAATTTCCGCAAAAGATTAATAGTGGAAGGATTCTGTATTTAGCAAGAAGATAAATATTGTTAGATCAAGAGAATCTGGATATATACATGCATATGTTATATAATTTCTACACATTGATTACCTCCATTGCCTTGATGTCTAGAATATTCATGAACTAGGTTTCTTAGATGATAAATGTCATGTCCAAGTGATTTTTGTTGAATATAGCTTTTATTAGCCAAGTAACGAGTGTTAACCTCCTCCACATTAACTATATATACATACTATGCGTATTCTTCTACAATGAGATAATTATCATATATGCTAATTAGTCATATGATAAATATGTCAAATCACCCTCCATAATAACCCATATAACTAATTAATCACCTATATTTAAATAAAAAATAAAAAAAATTAAACATATACTTTTAAATTTAAATTAAAAATAAGCATCGGAAAATATTTTTTATTAAAATTTTAATATTTATAAAATAAATAATTTTACAAACCCTTGTGAATGGGTAATTGTGATCATATTATATCCTTTCATGAATTCTTGCACTTGAAGCTTGCATCACTTTCTTGCACTTGAAGTAAGGGCAATGTCAACAATAATTGTCCTTTATATATTGTTCTCAACTAACCATGTTTGTAGGTTTGTATATTATTGATATAAATAATGATAACCAATGTAATATTAGACCTTCTCTCTCATGTCATATTGATTTCACGGTGTTTCAAATTTTCTCTTATTTTGTGTTGGAGAACACTTGCAATCGAGTGGTTATACATTACGACACTAACAATCTTGAGTTTTTTACTCTATGGATAATGTAATGATGAGCTCTTTGGGGATTTCATAATGAATCATTTCATTGTAACCACGTTTCATATTAACGTGGTTAGAATGAATCATTAACCCCACTTTTAATGGTTTATAGTCATAATTGATTGCTCCTTTTTTCCACTAAGTCCTCATTGCTCCCTTTTTCCCAAAAAAAAAAACAATAATTTTTAAACTTTATTATAATTAAAATAAATATTCAACTCACATTTTACTCTTTTCATCACTTTTTTTAAATGTTAGTTTTTAAAATTTTGAATATAATATTATTAATAAATATTTAATTTACATTTTAACATTGGTTTGTTTTTAAAAATTTGAATATAATAATAATAAATATTTAATTTATATTTTAATATTTAGTTAGTTTTGATGGTTAGCTCAATTGGTTGAGTCTCATTGTGAAATCAGTTCTACTATTTAGAGGTTAGGGGTTCGTTCTCTCGACACGTATGGCGTTAAGCTCCGTGGTTGAGTCAACAAGAAGTGATCATTTTGGGCAGATCTACTTGATACAAATATTCCATGCAAATAATAGTCACTGGTATCCGAGAACCTTGAGCAACATTATATATATGTGTGTGTGAAAATCCGATACATACACATTTTAGTTAAATGTATATATCTAAACTTTGTGTACAAAATAGGAATGCAAACCATTGTTACTCAAGAAATTTATGATTCTATGCATTAATACATGTATGCTAATATCAAAGACAACGTATTAAGACGAAGAATCATCCTATCAATTGTTGCAAGTATGTTCATTAATTGAATTATAAACATTTTTGTTACAAAAATGTATTTCTATGTATGTACATTATGTATAAGACAAAGTATAAAACAAAAAGCCAATTATTAATTAGTCCTTGTTTTTTCCCTCTTACATACTCTTTCATTGAGCAATTTATTTAATGATTATAACATATACAAACATTGCTATGTTCTAATCTACACTTGATCAAGTGGAGACCAAATTTTAATATTTGATCAATGGAAGATGATTCTCACCCATGGATCATGAAGACATAGCAAGTATTTAATAATTTAGAATCAGTTTAAGATGTTGCAGTTCTTTTTAAGTGACGCAAACAGAGATTGTTTCTCTTTTCAATAATTTAACCAAAAAACAAAATACTGAAGGAAGGAAATTTATTGTGATCATCCTCTCATTGGATAGGCCTATGTGTTAGCTTTGTCTATCATTTTACAGAATCAAAAGCAAAGGCCATATACTCAAGATATTACCATTTTCCCATATCGATTTTTATCCATTTCCAATTTTCATTTATTTACTATTTCCATTATTACCAATTTTATCATTATTTCCATTATTATTTTCACTATCCATTTCTCTACACCATACATTTTCCCTGTCCATTTTGTTGGAATATGTTATTTTGGAAGGTAATATTTTTTAGATTATATTGGAAGAAACTCAAATTTTATGTAAAAGAAGTATATCACACATTCATCATGGAGTAAAATATGGTTCTAATAGTTTATTATATAAATAAGTGAAACTACATTATCCAACATGTATTATGGGAATGTAGTTTCTCAATACCTCTTGGTATATAATATAGGTTAGGGAGTCTCATAATACACACAATAAGTCATATGATAGTCTTATCATTGCATAGTGGTGAAGCATTTGTGGTGGTGCTCTTGTAAGATTGGAGATTAATGAAGATAGTAAAGAAACTATTACCTTCCCCGTGGATGTTTCTTTATTTTAGTTTTACCATGTAAATACAATGTGTCCTCTCATTTTCTTCTCCTTTATTTTGATTAAATGTTGTTATTATGCTTATATGAGGTTAAGTTAGTAAAGATCTAACTTGTTTATATTGTTATATGTTTATGCATCTTTTCAATATTCTAACATGGTGCCATCATTTGATGAGATGTTTAGTTTAATGAACCCAATAGATTTTACCCAAACGCAGCCATGTTCCTCGACTTTGAATTCCACTCATATTACTCCCATCTCAATCTTTGCTACCTCTTTCTTCCCAAATATAATAAAAGTATTGATCCTAGTTAACTCAATCCTTCATGGTCCTCGTGAATGTTTCAAAGATAATAAAATGGTTCTTACCACTCGCACTCTTCATTTTTGGGCTCCTGGAACATCTTAAATCTAATAACTTGTGATATTAGTATTGCTTCCAATACTGTGAGAACTAGATATGATATCTCTCTTGTGACTAATAGTTTTGGCTACATATGATCCTTCCACTTATTATTAGCTAAGGAAACATTGAATGGGTAAAAGAAATGATTGTAAAGTATGGTTTCTTAATGAAGAACAAGACTTGGACTCTTGTTCCTCTTCCTCCTTATACATAATTTAATCAAGTTGTAAATGGATATATAAGACAAATTTCAAATTAGAAGTGACATATTGAAAAACATAAAACTTGTTAGTAGCAAAAGGTTATAATCAACAAGAATTTATTGATTATAATTAAACTTTTTCTCAGTTGCCAGCAAATGGAACACTTCCTTATAAGACCGCTATTTCTCTTGTTGCATCTTATAAATGTGAACTCCACCAAAATGGATGTCAAGGGTGCTTTCTTGAATGTTGATCTTCATGAATGCGTTTATCTCCTTCAAGCACTGGTTTTATCACCATTAAAACATCAATTTTGGTATGAAAATTAAACAAGCCTTTATATGGTCTTAAGCATGCACCTAGGGCTTGGTATGGAAAAAATGGTTTTAAACAAGGTATATTCGATCTAAATCTCTATGGAAAGCCTTCAATAATTAAATCCTCATTATTTCATTATATGTGGATGATCTTATTATTACTGGAAGTTAGCTTTCATCTATACAGGAATTGAAGAATCAACTTCAGAATGATTTTGAAATGATAGAATTAGGAATCTTGTACTATTTTATGGGTCTTCAAATTCGGCATATATCTAATGGTATATTTCTTTCGAAGTTCCGTATGAGTGATTGTAAGCCTTCACCAACACCGTTTTAGTCAGGTGTAAAATTAATTGTTGATTACACTACTCCTCTTGTTGATGCTACTCTCTACCGTCAACTTGTGGGTAGTTTGATTTATATAACACAAAGAAAGCATGGTATCTATTTTGTCATTAGTATGATATTGAGGTTCATGCACAAGCCTCATGAAATCCACTGGAAATAAAAAAAATATAACTCTCAGATATTTACAAGGGACAAGAATTATGGTGTTTTCTACTCAAGCAAAGTTATAGTTTTTCTTCTTGGTTATACAGATTCAGATTGGAAAAATGATAGTTAAGATAAAAAGTATAATACAGGATACATCTTTTAGCTTGGTTCAGATCCAATTTCATGGTCCAGTAAGAAGTTGAGAACTCTCTCTCTCTTCTTGTGAAGTAGAGTACAGGGAAGCTAAGGAAGCAACTAAAGAAGAAATTTGGTTGCAACATGTTCTTACCGAGTTTGTCTTGGTTCAAAAATCATCTATCAAGTTAATATGTGATAGTCATAGTTCCATTAAGCTTGCATACAATCCACGGTATCACTCTAAAACCAAACACATTGACCTGGATACTCACTATATTCGAGATCTTGTTGTCGATAATGTTATTTCTTTGGAATATTGTCCCACTAAATAGTAAGCAATTTATATCTTCACCAAATCCATGACAAAGGAAAAGTTTATATGACTTTGATAGTTGTTGGGAATGCGGGAAATTTTCATCGAGGGGGAGTGTTGATGTAATGGCATCTTCCTCCATAAATGTTCCATCTCCCTAGTCATTATTAAGGGCGAGTGTTGGAATATGTCACTTTGGAAGGTGACAATTTCTAGGTTATGTTAGAGGAAACTCTAATTTTATGTAAAAGAGGTATATCTCACATTCATCATGGAGTAAAATTCCCTTGTAATAGTTTATTATATAAAGAATTGAAATCACATCATCCCACATGTATTATGGGAATGTAATTTCTCAATACATCTTGGTATATAATATAGGTTAGGAAGTCTCATAACACGCACAAGAAGTCATATGATAGTCATATCATTGTAAAGTGATGAAGCATTTGTAGTGGTGATCTTATAATATTGGAGATTTCTAAAGATAATAAAGACACTATTACCTTCCTATGAGTGTTTCTCCAATTGGGGTTTTACCACATAAATATGGCATGTCCTCTCTTTTTTCTTCTCCTTTATTTTGATTAAATGTTGTTATTATGCTTATAGGAGGTTAGATTAATAAATATATTAATTATTTATATTGTTATATGTTTATTCTTATTTTCAATATTCTAACACATTTTATGGATTTTGAGTAAATTTTATTTATTTATTATGGATGATGGAGACTTCTTCTCACCTCTCTATATTACTTTCCCTCCCCAAATTTCCCTTTGAGTCACTCAAATTTCACATGCATGACTTACCATACTCAACCATTTTTATGGATTTCATGGATTTTACCATTTTTCATGAATGTGGAATATGATCCCACATTATAGTTACAAACCTCCACATTTTTCTTAGCCATGCAGGGGCAAGGTTGGAGTTAAACCCACAACGCAGAGAATGCAATGAATGCATAGGAGATGTCAACCCTTCATCATAGAAGGTTTTGGAAGCCCCATTGCCACTAAATGGCGTTAAAATATCAATGGGGGCATTACCTGGCATCTCCCCTCACATTAGTGCTACAAGGAACAATCCATGTGGCATGCCCCTTCCCACACCATACAAGAGAAGCCTTCCTAAAGATGAAATGACCTTTTGTGCGTGATTTAATTATTGATTTAAGTGAGAATGATGTGATGAACTGTGCTTGATATCACTTCTTATTATTAACAAGTCATTTATCTAAAATTACATGGAGAAGTGATTATCTTTCATTGAATGGTCCTCGCTGATATGTGAATTTTGAATATATTTAAACTAAATATATCATACTTTGTGTATATAAAATATAGTAAGGATATTGATGTGTCCTTAACATGTACATCGGTGATTTTTAATTTCATTTAGAGCATCGATGTGCATTTTTTGTTTTTCATTATGTACAAGAATGATATTTTTTATTATATAATAACACAATCACCGATGTTTGTTAATATATCAAGACTAGTATAGGGGAGGTAGGGAGGGAGGGGTTATTTATCGCCTAATGAAGAAATAAAGATGCAAATTGGATTGGCTTGCAGAATGCTACTAATAAGAGGTCAAGGTTCCTACTCCATCGTTGTGCTAGTGAAGGTAGTATGAAAAAGAAAATAAGGAATTTAACCATGAATATGGTTCAAATAGTGAAACCTAGTTAGTTTCTTGTGTTAATTCATGTATTGAAAATATGCATTAGTTCTAGGAGTATTTTGGTGTTTATAGGAAATGTCAATTTAGAAGTGCAATATGTAGACAATGTAGGAAGAAAACAAGTCTTTTTTGGAATCTTTTACTCTGGTAGATGAAGATCCTTTTGTATATGTAAAAGGTTCTGGCCTTGAAACTATATTGAAATTAATATAAAAAAAGTAACTATTTCACACACACACACACACACACACATATATATCAAAACTAGTGCATTATATGTTGGAGAACATCCAGCTTATCAAAAGTGAGGTGCACCTAAGGAAAAAACTCGCCAAAAGCCTTTGGCTACCTAGTTGTGCTAGAAAAAACTCTAATACAAATAGAGAAGCGATAAAATTTTCTAGAGCTTCTATAAAAACCTTTTCTAGGAAGGTTTTTTCCTTATAGTAAGCAGGATAGTCATTAGGAGGATGTTGTTCCAATGTCGAATTGATAGATTATTATAAACCCCCAAATCTCGAGGTCAATGTAGTCTTTATAGCTATGATTTTGAAATGAAACTGGACTCATCATGGCTAGGAGAGTTCTTGTCTCTGCTTTTATACCCTATCTAGAGCTCCTATCTCTCCCTCATTAATTGAATTTGTTGACATGATGTCTAAAACCACTATGAACCATGTCACTATTTCAATGAATCTCAGATCTAAGTGATGTGTGCTTACTCGAGCCCTTAATAACCAAAATATGAGTGTATTCCCCCTCCACATTAACTATATGCATGTGCCTCCTTCATCACAAAGTAATTATCATAGTAAATATTTTGGTTGGAAGAATGATCTACCTCAAAGGAATTTTATCACCAGGATTGTGTGAAGCGATGGAATTGGATACCCATTGTGATAGTTTAATCCCCAAAAAGTAGCTTCCATCCTCAACCCCTTCCCATGAAATTTGAACCTAAAACTTGATAAAGATTAATAGTGGAAGGATTCTATATTTAGCAAGAAGATAAATGTTGTTAGATCAGGAGAATCTGGATATATACATGCATATGTTATATAATTTCTACATGGTATCAGAGCAGTGTTAATTCTTGAAGATTGAAATTGTGAATAATTGATGAGTTTGTGTTGGTGGACAATTCGAATTTGCTGCAGAAATTTCTTGGTGCGACAGTTGAGTATACATTGAAATGTCTTTCAATGGGTTGCGATTGGAGTATGCCCTTGAGGGTAGCTTGAATTACATAGCCTGGAAGGATAGGATGGAGGCAATGCTGGAAGATAATGGACTAAAAGAGTTCATCGATAGCGATGTTCCTAAGCCTGATTCTAGTGATGTTGCATTACTTGACGCATGGCAAAAGAAGGTAGAAAAGATAAGAAGAATTCTGTTGGAAGGTGTGAAGGACCATATTGTGTCCAACATTCATGGGAAAGCCACTCCATTTGAAATGTGGAAGGCTTTGAAAAATTTGTTCCAAAGTAGCAATGACCAGAGGAAGTTGGCGCTGAAAGATAAGCTCAGAAAAATAAAAATGGGGAAGGGCGACAGTATTCCAAAATATCTCATGAAGTTTGTCCACTGTAGGGATGAACTGGGAAGTGTGGGGATTACTATTGATGATGATGACTTGTTGAGCTTGGCTCTCCTTGGGCTTCCGAAGAGTTGTCATAGCTATGAAGACTCTGTCAATGGACGGGAGAAACTGCCGGGTTGGGAGCGACTTTGGTCAGATCTTGTGCAGGAGGAGATACGACGAAGTACCAGGGATGGCTCTTCATTGAAGAATGAAGATGAAGAGAATTTCGCTTTGGCTGCCAAAGCAAGGAAAGGGAAGGGGAATAAATTCCCTTCAAAATCCGAGGCTAAAGGCAAGAAGCAAGATTTGTCTAAGGTGAAGTGTTTTCACTGTCACGAACATGGGCATTTCGCCACTAATTGCCCACAGAAGAAGACGAAAAAGAAGGTTGTTGGAGTTGCAACGGGTGAGGCCTTAGCCTCAAAATTTGAACTTGATTTCTCTTTGATCGCATGCTTGGTTTCAAGCTCAATGGGATCGGTTTGGTATCTTGATAGTGGTGCGTCTTTCCATATGATGGGAGACAAGGAGTTGTTTAGTGACTTGGAGGAGAAGGATCTCCAAATGCATATAGAGATGGGTGACGATGGTCGATACAGTGCGATCGACATTGGGACCATTACCTTTGAGAGGGATTCAGGTAATCCATTTCTGTTGAAAGATGTTATGCATGTTTCAGGTCTGAAGAAGAACTTAGTCTCGGTCGCAATGTTTGAAGACTGAGGTTATGACATTGTTTTTAGCAATGGAAAAGATTTCCTGCGACATAAAACAACGGGTCAAACTAAGAAGATAGGGATTCAAGTTAAGAATCTCTACAAGCTGGAGGTAGATGGCTGTGCTACAATGATGGGCAAAGCAGAAGAAGTGGTGATTCGGGATGAGGGCGAATTATGGCATAGGAGATTGGGCCATCTTCACCATGGCGCTTTGGAGATTTTGCTGAAGATTTATACTGGACTTCCCAAGGGTACTCTTGCGCAGTCAGATCAGTGCAAGGGATGTACTATGGGTAAGTTTGTGAGGACCACCTTTCATGAGAAGGAGAACCGTGCTTCGGTGATCCTGGAGAGAATTCACACAAACGTGTGTGGACCTTTCTCAGTTGCTTCAACAGAAAAACATAGGTATTATGTTATATTTGTTGATGACTATTCTCGTAGATGCTGGATCTTCTTCATGCAGAAGAAGAGCAAAACATTCTCAAAGTTATGTGAGTTCAAAGCATTGGTGGAGAAGGAGTCGGGGAAGCAAGTGAAAGCTCTACAGAGGGATAATAGTGGTGAATATATCTCGAATGAATTCAAATACTTCTGTAGCAAAGAAGGAATTTGAAGAGAATTCATAGCGCCTCATAACCCACAAAAGAATGGGGTCGCGGAGAGGAAGAATAGAACAATCGTGGGTGATGCATGAGATATGCTGCATGACTAGGGCCTACCGATGCACTTGTGGGTGGAAGCATGCAACACTGCAGTTTATCTAAAAAACTGTTGTCCTCATAGAGTACTTGGCATGAGTACACCTGAAGAATCTTTTACTGGTAAGAAGCCTAATATTTATCATTTGAAGATTTTTGGCTCATTTATTTACATTCATGTGACTAAGGATGCCAGGAAGAAGCTGGAGCTGACTGTAGAAGTTGGGATATTTGTGGGGTACACAGAAACACCCCATAATTATCATGTGTATTTGCCAAACAGTCTAATGACTGTGGTGCGACGAGATATAAAATTCAATGAGGTGAAAGCGATGAAGTTGTCACTTGAGAGGGAGCTACACTTGCATGTAGAGGAGGAACTTCTTGTTCCGAAAGATGAGCCTCTAGATGTGGATCAACCATAGGAGGAGATTCATGGAGTGGAGGAGTCCACTCATGCAAAACCAAACATCATAACAGGAAGAAAGCGTACCACAGAAGCTGAGAGACTGAAGCTTGATGCGACACAGAATGTAGGAGTTCCTACATCACAACACAGACATATACAGTCACCTGACCGATTTACTAGATACATGGCTCTCATGAGCGAGTGTATCGTGATAGAGCCATCTTCTTTCGAAGAAGCAATGCAGGAGCCTACATGGGTAGATGCCATTGTGGAGGAGTATGAATCCAGTGTCAACAATAGTGCTTGGGAGATTTTTGCAAGGCCAACGGGTAAATTAGTTGTAGGATCAAGATGGATCTACAAGGTAAAGCACGCTGCTGATGGGAGCGTCGAGAAGTGTAAGGCAAGATTTGTTTCCCGGGGCTTCTCATAGTTAGAGGGGATTGATTATGAAGAAACCTTTACACCTGTCGCACGGTATTCTTCCATAAGGACCATCCTTGCTCTCTCAGTGCAGATGGGTTGACACATTCATAAAATGTATGTAAAGACTGTGTTCCTTAATGGGATCATTGAGGAAGAAGTGTACATTGAGCAGCCTGAAGGATTTGAGATCTTCAGTAGCGAGTCACATGTGTGCAAGCTCAAAAGAGTGATGTATGGGCTGAAGCAAGCACCACGTGCTTGGTAAACATGGATCGACAACTATTTCACTGGACTTGGCTTCACCAAGAGTGAGGCAGATACAAACCTATACCAAATTGTGGTGGAGGGTAAGCTTTTAATCATTATTCTTTATTTTGATGATTTAATACTAGCGGGTGATGAGCAGTTGATACACTCATGCAAGGCAGATCTTGCAAAGGAGTTTGAGATGAAGGATTTGGGCCTCCTTCATTATTTCCTTGGATTGGAAATATGGCAGCGGGAAGGTGAACTGTTTGTGTCTCAAGGAAAATATGCTCAGGAGATACTTGAGAAGTTTCACATGCAAGGCTGCAGGCCTATTGACACTCCTCTTCCAAGAAATTGGAGGAAAGAGGATGCTACATTAGCAGAGGTAGTGGATTCCACTGTTTATTGACACTGGTGGGTTCGATAATGTATTTAGTTAATACAAGACCGGACATATGCTATGCCATGAACCAACTTTCACAAGCGATGGTTAAGCCTACCAAGCTCTTTTGGAAGGCAGGAGCATGTCCTCAGGTATCTCAGGGGCACATATGAGTATGGCTTATGGTACAGATAGATGGATGAGGTGAAGTTGCATGGCTTCACGGATGCAGATTAGGCAGGTAGCCCAACGGAAAAAAAGAGCACATCAGGAGGGGTTTTCAGTATCGGATCTATAACAGTTTCTTGGTATAGCAGGAAACAAAGATTCGTGGCACTCAGTTCTGCAGAAGCAGAATACATGGCAGCAAGTCAAGCTGCATGTGAGGCTATCTGGATGAGGAAGATCCTGGTCGATTTGTTCGGTTCACATTTAGATCCTACAATGATACATTGTGATAATCAGAGTTGCATTAAACTCTCGATTAATCCCATGTTTCATGATATATCTAAACATATTGATATCCAGTATCATCATATAAAATATTGTGTGCAATGGAAGATCATGTTGCTTAAGTATATTCCTACGGAAGATCAAGATGCAGATATTCTGACGAAGGCTCTCGGCAGGAGAAAATTCGAATACCATAGAGGCAAGATCGGGGTGAAGAATAATCCCTATCTTGTTGAGAGGGAGTGTTGAGATTCAACAAGATGATGAAGCTTAGTGAAAATTAGTCACCTTCACTAAGTGGGCCCACAAGCTATTTTTAGGTGCAAGTCTATTTTTAGACTATGTCTATTTTTAGACATGGTGATCATATTTCAGAAGTTGTAGGATGCTATTTGTGGATGGTTGGTCAAGTTGGAAAAATAGATGAAATTCTATTTTTAGAATATTGGGCGAAGTCTATTTATAGATCATTGATCTAAAAATAGACGTGTTGATTATTATTAGCCCTTAATAATAATCAGACTCTAAATATCAACTTATTCTCTTGGAGCACTTTATTACAGTATATAGATTTGGAAAATCAGTGGGCTGAAGGAATTACAAAATTCCTAGGGTTTATGGTGGTTGATGCATGGAGGACTCAGTTAGAACTGAAGTGGAAAATTTATGACAGAGTTGGAAGAGTAGTTACAGGAGTTGTTATTTAGTTTAACTCAGTTATTGGAGTTAAACTTAGTTGAGCTAGTTGTATCTAGTCTAACTGAATGATACACTAGTGAGAGTTAAGTGAAGTAATTAGTTAATTAATTCACAACTATTAACTCACTAACAACTGAACAGAAATAATAGTTAACTACAGTGCATGTCAGTTCCAGTGGATACCCAGTGGAGAGGTAGGTGAAAGGGTAAGATGGACTATCTGTTGTGACTATAGTGATGCATTGATTGCATCACACACACATTGGAGTTTCCAATCAGGATTGTGCAGTCAAGGCAAGGCCAATTCGAATTCATTCAGGCGTCTTCTTCAGCAGGGATTGCGCAGTGGAGGCAGGCTATCAGGTGGCAAGAAATCAATGCATGGATTTGCAGATTTCTTCATGTTAGTGTGTCACGATTGTATTGTACCGAGAGCTTGATGTACTAAGCTTTGTATGAGATTGTTATATGATCTCCATGATACATAATATATGATAGTTGGGGTTTTTAGCTTCAGGCTTTCCCGTTAAACAACCGTGTTATGTGCGATTGTTTTTTATTGCTTCATGTGTTTGCAATTGAGTTTTAAATTTCCGCAAAAGATTAATAGTGGAAGGATTCTGTATTTAGCAAGAAGATAAATATTGTTAGATCAAGAGAATATGGATATATACATGCATATGTTATATAATTTCTACACATTGATTACCTCCATTGCCTTGATGTCTAGAATATTCATGAACTAGGTTTCTTAGATGATAAATGTCATGTCCAAGTGATTTTTGTTGAATATAGCTTTTATTAGCCAAGTAACGAGTGTTAACCCCCTCCACATTAACTATATATACATACTATGTGTATTCTTCTACAATGAGATAATTATCATATATGCTAATTAGTCATATGATAAATATGTCAAATCACCCTCCATAATAACCCATATAACTAATTAATCACCTATATTTAAATAAAAAATAAAAAAAATTAAACATATACTTCTAAATTTAAATTAAAAATAAGCATCGCAATATATTTTTTATTAAAATTTTAATATTTATAAAATAAATGATTTTACAAACCCTTGTGAATGGGTAATTGTGATCATATTATATCCTTTCATGAATTCTTGCACTTGAAGATTGCATCACTTTCTTGCACTTGAAGTAAGGACAATGTCAACAATAATTGTCCTTTATATATTGTTCTCAACTAACCATGTTTGTAGGTTTGTATATTATTGATATAAATAATGATAACCAATGTAATATTAGACCTTCTCTCTCATGTCATATTGATTTCACGGTGTTTCAAATTTTCTCTTATTTTGTGTTGGAGAACACTTGCAATCGAGTGGTTATACATTACGACACTAACAATCTTGAGTTTTTTACTCTATGGATAATGTAATGATGAGCTCTTTGGGGATTTCATAATGAATCATTTCATTGTAACCACGTTTCATATTAACGTGGTTAGAATGAATCATTAACCCCACTTTTAATGGTTTATAGTCATAATTGATTGCTCCTTTTTTCCACTAAGTCCTCATTGCTCCTTTTTTCCCAAAAAAAACAATAATTTTTAAACTTTATTATAATTAAAATAAATATTCAACTCACATTTTACTATTTTAATATTTTCATCAATTTTTTTAAATGTTAGTTTTTAAAATTTTGAATATAATAATAATAAATATTTAATTTATATTTTAATATTTAGTTAGTTTTGATGGTTAGCTCAATTGGTTGAGTCTCATTGTGAAATCCGTTCTGCTATTTAGAGGTTAGGGGTTCGTTCTCTCGACACCTTTGGCGTTAAGCTCCGTGGTTGAGTCGACAAGAAGTGATCATTTTGGGCAGATCTACTTGATACAAATATTCCATGGAAATAATAGTCACTGATATCCGAGAACCTTGAACGACATTATATATATATGTGTGTGTGAAAATCTGATACATACACATTTTAGTTAAATGTATATATCTAAACTTTGTGTACACAATAGGAATGCAAATCATTGTTACTCAAGAAATTTATGATTCTATGCATTAATACATGTATGGTAATATCAAATACAACGTATTAAGACGAAGAATCATCCTATCAATTGTTGCAAGTATGTTCATTAATTGAATTATAAACATTTTTGTTACAAAAATGTATTTCTATGTATGTACATTATGTATAAGACAAAGTATAAAACAAAAAGCCAATTATTAATTAGTCCTTGTTTTTTCCCTCTTACATACTCTTTCATTGAGCAATTTATTTAATGATTGTAACATATACAAACATTGCTATGTTCTAATCTACACTTGATCAAGTGGAGACCAAATTTTAATATTTGATCAATGGAAGATGATTCTCACCCATGGATCATGAAGACATATCAAGTATTTAATAATTTAGAATCAGTTCAAGATGTTGCAGTTCTTTTTAAGTGACGCAAACGGAGATTGTTTCTCTTTTCAATAATTTAACCAAAAAACAAAATACTGAAGGAAGGAAATTTATTGTGATCATCCTCTCATTGGATAGGCCTATGTGTTAGCTTTGTCTATCATTTTACAGAATCAAAAGCAAAGGCCATATACTCAAGATATTACCATTTTCCCATATCGATTTTTATCCATTTCCAATTTTCATTTATTTACTATTTCCATTATTACCAATTTTATCATTATTTCCATTATTATTTTCACTATCCATTTCTCTACACCATACATTTTCCCTGTCCATTTTGTTGGAATATGTTATTTTGGAAGGTAATATTTTTTAGATTATATTGGAAGAAACTCAAATTTTATGTAAAAGAAGTATATCACACATTCATCATGGAGTAAAATATGGTTCTAATAGTTTATTATATAAATAAGTGAAACTACATTATCCAACATGTATTATGGGAATGTAGTTTCTCAATACCTCTTGGTATATAATATAGGTTAGGGAGTCTCATAATACACACAATAAGTCATATGATAGTCTTATCATTGCATAGTGGTGAAGCATTTGTGGTGGTTCTCTTGTAAGATTGTAGATTTATGAAGATAGTAAAGAAACTATTACCTTCCTGTGGATGTTTCCTTATTTTAGTTTTACCATGTAAATACAATGTGTCCTCTCATTTTTCTTCTCCTTTATTTTGATTAAATGTTGTTATTATGCTTATATGAGGTTAAGTTAGTAAAGATCTAACTTGTTTATATTGTTATATGTTTATGCATCTTTTCAATATTCTAACATGGTGTCATCATTTGATGAGATGTTTAGTTTAATGAACCCTCTCCTTCCCTTTAATCTTCAAAACCTCATGTTCCCTTGACTTTGAATTCCACTCATATTACTCCCATCTCAATCTTGGTTACCTCTTCTTCCAAATATATGCCTAATATTGATCCTAGTTAACCTACCTCTTCAAGTGGTCCTCGTGAATGTTTCAAAGATAATAAAATGGTTCTTACCACTCAGACTCTTCATTTTTGGGCCTGGAAATATCTTAAATCTACAACTTGTGATATTAGTATTGCTTCCAATACTCGTAGAACTAGATATGATTTTACTCTTGTGACTAATGTTTTGGCTACATATGATCCTTCCACTTATTATTAGGCTAAGGAAAACATTGAATGGGTAAAAGAAATGATTGTAAAGTATGGCTCCTTAATGAAGAACAAGACTTGGAATCTTGTTCCTCTTCCTCTTATACATAATTTAATTGGTTGTAAATGGATATATAAGACAAATTTCAATGTAGAAGGACATATTGAAAAACATAAAACTTGGTTAGTAGCAAAAGGTTATAATCAACAAGAATTTATTGATTATAATTAAACTTTTTCTCGAGTTGCTAAAATGAACACTATAAGAACTATTATTTCTCTTGTTGCATCTTATAATTGTGAACTCCACCAAATGGATGTCAAGGGTGCTTTCTTGAATGTTGATCTTCATGAATACGTTTATATGCAACAAGCACCTGGTTTTATCACTGCTGAAACATCAATTTTGGTATGAAAATTAAACAAGCCTTTATATGGTCTTAAGCATGCACCTAGGGCTTGGTATGGAAAAAATGGTTTTAAACAAGGTATATTCGATCTAAATCTCTATGGAAAGCCTTCAATAATTAAATCCTCATTATTTCATTATATGTGGATGATCTTATTATTACTAGAAGTTAGCTTTCATCTATACAGGAATTGAAGAATCAACTTCAGAATGATTTTGAAATGATAGAATTAGGAATCTTGTACTATTTTATGGGTCTTCAAATTCGGCATATATCTAATGGTATATTTCTTTCGAAGTTCCGTATGAGTGATTGTAAGCCTTCACCAACACCGTTTTAGTCAGGTGTAAAATTAATTGTTGATTACACTACTCCTCTTGTTGATGCTACTCTCTACCGTCAACTTGTGGGTAGTTTGATTTATATAACACAAAGAAAGCATGGTATCTATTTTGTCATTAGTATGATATTGAGGTTCATGCACAAGCCTCATGAAATCCACTGGAAATAAAAAAAATATAACTCTCAGATATTTACAAGGGACAAGAATTATGGTGTTTTCTACTCAAGCAAAGTTATAGTTTTTCTTCTTGGTTATACAGATTCAGATTGGAAAAATGATAGTTAAGATAAAAAGTATAATACAGGATACATCTTTTAGCTTGGTTCAGATCCAATTTCATGGTCCAACAAGAAGTTGAGAACTCTCTCTCTCTTGTGAAGTAGAGCATGTGGAAGCTAAGGAAGCAACTAAAGAAGAAATTTGGTTGAACATGTTCTTACCGAAGTTTGTCTTGGTTCAAAATCATCTATCAAGTTAATATGTGATAACATAGTTCCATTAAGCTTGCATACAATCCACTTGTATCACTCTAAAACCAAACACATTGACCTGGGATACTCACTATATTCGAGATCTTGTTGTCGATAATGTTATTTCTTTGGAATATTGTCCCACTAAATAGTAAGCAATTTATATCTTCACCAAATCCATGACAAAGGAAAAGTTTATATGACTTTGATAGTTGTTGGGAATGCGGGAATTATTCATCGAGGGGAGTGTTGAGGATGTAATGGCATCTTCCTCCATAAATGTTCCATCTCCTAGTCATTATTAAGGGTTTAGTGTTGGAATATGTCACTTGGAAGGTGACAATTTCTAGGTTATGTTAGAGGAAACACTAATTTTTTGTAAAATAGGTATATCTCACATTCATCATCGAGTAAAATTCCTTTGTAATAGTTTATTATATAAAGAATTGAAATCACATCATCCCACATGTATTTATGGGAATGTAATTTCTCAATACATCTTGGTATATAATATAGGTTAGGAAGTCTCATAACACGCACAAGAAGTCATATGATAGTCATATCATTGTAAAGTGATGAAGCATTTGTAGTGGTGATCTTATAATATTGGAGATTTCTAAAGATAATAAAGACACTATTACCTTCCTATGAGTGTTTCTCCAATTGGGGTTTTACCACATAAATATGGCATGTCCTCTCTTTTTTCTTCTCCTTTATTTTGATTAAATGTTGTTATTATGCTTATAGGAGGTTAGATTAATAAATATATTAATTATTTATATTGTTATATGTTTATTCTTATTTTCAATATTCTAACACATTTTATGGATTTTGAGTAAATTTTATTTATTTATTATGGATGATGGAGACTTCTTCTCACCTCTCTATATTACTTTCCCTCCCCAAATTTCCCTTTGAGTCACTCAAATTTCACATGCATGACTTACCATACTCAACCATTTTTATGGATTTCATGGATTTTACCATTTTTCATGAATGTGGAATATGATCCCACATTATAGTTACAAACCTCCACATTTTTCTTAGCCATGCAGGGGCAAGGTTGGAGTTAAACCCACAACGCAGAGAATGCAATGAATGCATAGGAGATGTCAACCCTTCATCATAGAAGGTTTTGGAAGCCCCATTGCCACTAAATGGCGTTAAAATATCAATGGGGGCATTACCTGGCATCTCCCCTCACATTAGTGCTACAAGGAACAATCCATGTGGCATGCCCCTTCCCACACCATACAAGAGAAGCCTTCCTAAAGATGAAATGACCTTTTGTGCGTGATTTAATTATTGATTTAAGTGAGAATGATGTGATGAACTTGTAAGCTTGATCACACTTTATTATTAACAAGTCATTTATCGAAAATTACATGGAGAAGTGATTATCCTTTCATTGAATGGTCCTCAATGATATGTGAATTTTGAATATATTTAAACTAAATATATCATACTTTGTGTATATAAAATATAGTAAGGATATTTGATGTGTCCTTAACATGTACATCGGTGATTTTAATTTCATTTAGAGCATCGATGTGCATTTTAGTTTTTCATTATGTACAAGAATGATATTTTTTATTATATAATAACACAATCACTGATGTTTGTTAATATATCAAGACTAGTATAGGGGAGGTAGGAGTGGGAGGGGTTATTTATCGCTTCAATGAAGAAATAAAGATGCAAATTGGATTGGCTTGCAGAATGCTACTAATAAGAGGTCAAGGATCCTACTCCATTGCAGTGAAGGTAGTATGAAAAAGAAAATAAATAATTTAACCATGAATATGGTTCAAATAGTGAAACCTAGTTAGTTTCTTGTGTTAATTCATGTATTGAAAATATGCATTAGTTTTAGGAGTATTTTGGTGTTTATAGGAAATTTCAATTTAGAAGTGCAATATGTAGACAATGTAGGAAGAAAACAAGTCTTTTTTGGAATCTTTTTACCTTAGTAGATGAAGATCCTTTTGTATATGTAAAAGGTTCTGGCCTTGAAACTATATTGAAATTAATATAAAAAAGTAACTATTTCACACACACACACACACACACACACACATATATCAAAACTAGTGCATTATATGTTGGAGAACATCCAGTTATCGTGGCAAGTGAGGTGCACTTAAGGAAAAAAACTCTGCAAAAGCCTTTGGCTACCTAGTTGTGCTAGAAAACTCTACTACAAATAGAGAAGTGATAAAATTTTCGGGGAGCTTCTATAAAAACCTTTTCTAGAAGGTTTTTTCCTTATAGTGCGAGGATAGTCATTAGGAGGATGTTGTTCCAATGTCGAATTGATAGATTATTATAAACCCCCAAATCTCGAGGTTAATGTAATGCCTTTGCGAGCTATGATTTTGAAATGAACCAGACTCATCATGGCTAGGAGAGTTCTTGTCTCGTTTTTATACCCTATCTAGAGCTTCCCATTCTCCTCATTAATTGAATTTGTTGACATGATGTCTAAAACCACTATGAACCATGTCACTATTTCGATGAATCTCGTATCTAAGTGATGTGTGCTTACTGAGCCCTTAATAACCAAAATATGAGTGTATTCCCCCTCCACATTAACTATATGCATGTGCCTCCTTCTATCACAAAGTAATTATCATAGTAAATGTTTTGGTTGGGGAAGAATGATCCACCCCCAGTGGAATTTTATCACCAGGATTGTGTGAAGCGATGGAATTGGATACCCATTGTGATAGTTTAATCCCCAAAAAGTAGCTTCCATCCTCAACCCCTTCCCATGAAATTTGAACCTAAAACTTGATAGAGATTACTAGTAATATGTTATGCAAATCAAAACATCTCCTTAACACTCTCATTTAAATGCTTAATCATATATATTTAAATATATTATAAAAACTAAAAAATATAACTTATTAATATTAATCTAAAAAAAAAATTCTATTAAAAAATTATAATATTAAATTATATATATTTATGAATTTTTACTGTGAAGTGGACATCACTTTCTAATTTCAATTGCAAGTAAGGTAAATGACATAATGGTCCTTCATATATTGTTCTCCACCAAACCTATTTGTAAGGTTGTATATGAATTACAAGTAAGAGAAATGACCTAGTGGTCCTTCATATATTGTTCTCCACCAAACCTATTTGTAAGGTTGTATATGATATGGAAAAACAAAGTTGTATATGATATGGAAAAACAAGTCTGCATGGTAGATGGAATACTTTCCCACTTTGGAATAGAATGTATGTGCAAGAAGTGAAAACAAGTGTAAAAATCACGATAACAAAAAAATCATTGCATCTACTATATTATATCTAGTGCGAAAATAGGAACAAGAAAAAAAAGAAAAAAAGAAAAGTTAATATTAGATTGTCTTAAATTTAGAGGTTTCTCCCTGTTCCTGATTAAGATTCTACTTGATTCCATTTTTAATGGGTTCAATTGGAGTTTTGAATGATCTTGAATCCATAAGTTTTATGGGCAGTTGTAATATGACAACTTTCTAAGTTGCAAGGTAATATTTTATTTGATTTGTATTCAATATTTACATGTTTATTTTTATATTTAATCCAAATTCTAATTTATAAATAGTGAATTAAATAATACTGGAAATACAAAAAAATCATGACATTCAGCTACCTACATAGCCTTTTTTTTCATTAATTAAGATTTTTTTATTTAATCAAGAAAATAGGATAGCCTTTCTAAAAAAATATAAACACTTATTTATTCAAACACTCTAATCCTTATTAATTAAGCATCTAGATATGGATCTCAAGTCCAACAATCTCTGTGTGCAGATTAAACTTGAACTCGGATTTGGAATTCAAATATGTGGGCATCACACATAAATTCCAAATCAACGTTGTATATATAAGGATCGCTCAGACCTGTGGTCATCGCACGTTAAAATAGAACATAGACAACGATGTGTGAATATATATTTTATAATTAGCTGACACATATCATCTTCATATTAATCCACAAAATAGCATACAATTGAAGTAATTTGAATGTAATGTATATCGAACCTAATGTTGACTAGATTTACTTGGAAGTGAAAATCACCTTGGCCATATTTGTATACCTTGAAAACCTGTGTATTCATTGAATTTTCACCCTAGTTTTTCTTGTCAAACGCTACATAATTTGGTCTAGGGGAAGAAACTAGCAAAAGTTGCAGGTTCTTGCTATTATTGAGAACAATTAAGTCAAATTTTCCAATCATACTTCTGAACTCATTTATATGCTTCAATATTTAATGAAACACTCAGAAAAACACTCTTAAAATATCTATTGATCAACATCACTGTATACTTCTAATGAGCAAGCCAACTTAAGGATTGTTCATGTTAGAAATCTACATCAGCCAAACAAGCACCACCTTGAAAAAACCTTAAACTGGGTCTAGATAAAACCTAGATAGAAAAAAGAACCATTTAAAAACATACTCAGAAGGCTATCTTGGCTTCCTCTAGGGTAGCCACGACCATAAAACTATAGACATTGTATGTAGAAACTATTTATTATGAGGGATTTAAATAGCAATAAAGAAGTGATGTCCAAAGAAAAATAGCAAGTTTGCACTGAATGTTAGTTCAGGTAGATTTGTAAATATTCTCTATCAAATCACAGTACCAATTCAACTCTGAATTAATGTTAGTTTAGGTAGATTTGTAAATATTCTCTATTAAATCACAGTACCAATTCAACTTTGAATTAATCCAAAAGAAGGCAATAATATGTACTATGGGATGACTATATAATTATTTGGAGTTGTGATTCTCTAATTGATATATTTTCCAAATGACTCCAGAAAATAACTTACAATTAAATTAAATTAACTGTAATCACCTTTCTACCTTTGTTTTGTTTAAAGTTTCACACTTGATTTCTTTGTCAAAAGTTGCACAATCTACAAAAAAAAAAATTTCTTATCCTTACCTGCTCACCTAGATCCTTATCCATAGAGGCCTTTACCTGCCCCTACCTAACTTGATTACTATATAGCCTTACCTGCTTAGCATGGGACATGGTTAATGGGTGGAGGACAAATAGCAAACATCAGTAACTAATTAGTGATGTGAGAAAAAAAGTAAAGCTTTAGTAGCAGGTATTGAGACATAAATATCTATATTATGAGTAGCTAGAGTAGAATAAGTGAATTATCATCCAACTCCCAGTTTGTGCATGAAGGAAAAAACCCACACAATCATAAGATATTTTAAGTATACATCAGCATGCCCAGTGCTTTGAAATGTTGTTTAAGCAATAGTATTTTACACAATCGTGATGGTATGTATAACAAGCATGTCATCATTGTTGGTCTTTGTATCTAGTACAATCAAAGGGTTGTAACAATTATTCCCTTTGTATGAATTCACCTAGGTTGTAACAATTATGCTCTCTATATGAATTCACTTATGCCATTGCAGGAAATAACCAAATAAATAACCAAGTTATACTACATATATGTGAAGGATAAACAAATTTTAACTGAATTTTATATAAATAAATGTGATCCTAAGTACTTTTCATACATGTTTAGGTACCTTGAAATAATTTATTTAAAAGTGCTTTAAGTTATATATCCTAACTTATCTTGTTTCAATACAAGATACCATAATAACTATAATATCTTCATCCATGAAAAAATCATATCTTTGTTTATAAAAAATGCTAAAATATTAAGATTACTAACATACCTGGAAATTTTGGAGAATTAATCTCAACCACCGTGTTTAATTCTCTGACATCAACCATATCTCAGTAAATGTTTTGTAGGTTGTGGATTGAGTTTGTAGAGAAGGACAAGTTCTGAGCAGAGTACATAACCCATTCCGTAACAGAGTTAAATATTTAAATTCAAATAGAAATTGAATGCATGGTTAGTAAATGAATATGGCAAACAATTAATCCTCAAGTGTTGTTTAATTCACACAAACTCTATAAAATTTAGAAAGTCATTTTTGCCCATCCATTGTATTAAATTTTTTCTATCACGAATTAAATGTCAAACATATATATATATATATATATATATATATATATATATATATATATATATATATATATATATGTTTATATTTTACATGTAAGACAAGTATTGTGTAAAGTGGTTGATGTAAGTCTGGAAAGACAAGAAGGAGAAAATATTGGAGCGGATTTTGGTGGGTTGTGTGAAAACAAGTTACAAGTTTTATTGTGTATAAATTCCACAGCCCTCGTGAATGTAAGAACTCTTGTTTTATGGTAAAGGAGTTGCAGCCTCATATGTGAATGTATTTCATGTAAGAACTCTTGTTTTATGGTAAAGGAGATGCAACTTCCATATGTGAATGTATTTCATGTTTTGAAGTGATATTATAAATTTTCGTTAGTTGCGATTTGGTTGTGAAAAATTCACATGTGAGTTTTATTGCAACAACTTTGTTTTACTCTGTTTCACCTTGAGGAAAATTGTTTGATTATATTTTCTCCTCTATAGTTGTGATTTTAATCTCTGCCACTCTGTATTGAAATGAAGACTCACATGAATTGATTTCCGCAACTGTATGGTCTGGATTAAGTGAGTTCTGCAACTGTGTGTAAATTCCTGTAACTGTGTTGTCTTTGTTAAAGTCATTTTCTTTTAATTTTTTTAACACAGTATTTCACACAGTGATAAAATTTTTACATAGTAAGAAATTTTACACAGTGGAAATGGCAGCAACAAGCACAAGCTTGACTAATCCACAAATACCACAGTTTAATGGAAATAATTATGATTATTGGGCTATAAAAATGAGGCTTTATTTTCTTCACAAGAAATTTTGGAATTGGTGGAGAATGGATTCCAAGAACCAATAGATGCAGTAGCATACAATTCTTTGACACAAGCAGAAAGAGATTTGTTGAGAGACAATAGGAATAAGGATTCCAAAGCCCTCTTCTACATCTTTCAAGCATTTCATGAAAGTATCTTCCCAAGGATTGCAGCAGCAAAAAAGTCCAAGAAAGCATGGGATACCCTTTAGACAACCTACCAAGGCATGGCAAAGGTGAAGACAACAAAATTACAAATGTTGAGAAGAGACTTTGGGACAATTTGTATGAAAGAGTCTGAGAATGTAGACTCATTTTTTACACATGTAATTGGGTTGGTTACCCAAATCAGGTATCATGGTGATACACTTGAGGAAAGAATAATAGTTGAGAAAATTCTCATAAGTCTGCCAGTAAGATTTGATGCCATAGTTGTGGCAATAGAAGAGAAAAATGATCTCACAATTTTTAGTTGATGAGCTTCATGCATCACTAATTTCTCTTGAACACAAATTGAACAGAGGAACAAACTCATCATTGGAGCATGCATTCAAGACACAAGTTTCTTTTGGTCAAGGTAGAGGTCGAGAAAGATCAAATTATAGAGGAAGAGGAATAAGCCGACACAGAGGTGGAAGATGCAATCCTTCAAACTCAAGTGGAAGAGGCAACAATCAAAATTCAAGTCAACGCCCAAGCCAAAATCAAGCACAAGGTGAGAGGTATGATAAATCTCAAGTTCAATGTCACTATTATAATAAGTATGGTCATTCTGCAAATGGATGTAGAAAGAAGCAATATGACATAAGGAGCAAACCAAGTGAAAATTTCATAGAGGAAAATGAGAACCATGATAGCATGTTTTTAGCTTGTAATGTAGCACGAGAAAAACAAGGAGATGTATGGTTTCTAGATTCAGGGTGTAGCAACCACATGACTGGAAACATAGAAATGTTTTCCAATCTAGATGAAAGTGTGAAAACTGAAGTGACATTGGGGACTGATAGAAAAGTCTCTATATGGGAAAAGGTAGAGTCGACATTCTAACAAATAAGGGAGAGAAGAAGTTCATGTCAGATGTTTATTTTGTTGTTGGTTTGAAACATAACCTGATAAGAATTGGACAACTCATGCAAAAGGGCTACAATGTATTTTTCAAGAATTATGTATGCACAATCTTATATAAGCTTCCAAGTAGACAATTTATTGCAAAAGTTCATATGACAAACAATAGAATGTTTCCTCTCAAGCTAAGATCAAATTTGAAGGAAGAAGGTGTTGTGGCAGCTATCACACAAGAAACATTTCAAGAAGAAATTAAAGATGAAAATTGGTTATGGAATTTGAGATTTGGTCATCTTAACTTTGGAGGTTTGAATTTGTTGCATAGGAAATACATGGTGAAGGGATTTCCACTCATAGAAAAACCAGACAGCCTATGTGAAAGATGTATCTTGGGCAAACAACACAAAGAATCATTTCTAGCAGGAAGTCTATAAGGGAAAAGGCACCTTTGGGAATTTTCCACTCAAATTAATGTGGACCAATGCAAACACCATCAATTTGTGGCAACCATTATATTTTTACCTTCATAGATGACTACAAAAGGAAGACATGTGTCTACTTCTTAAAACAAAAGAGTGAAGTGGTCGGCCACTTTCGCCACTACGAAGTTCTTGTTGAGAAGCAAAGTGGACACTACATAAAAGTATTGAGGATTGATGGAGGTGGAGAATATATCTCAAGTGACTTCATACGTTTTTGTAGGGAGCATGGAATTCATAAGAAATTTACAACAAGGTATACACCTCAGCAAAATGGTGTCGCGGAAAGGAAGAATAGGACCATCATGAAAATGGAGAGTATGTTGAAGGCAAAGAATTTTCCAAATTATTATTGGGTTGAAGCTATCACTTGTGCAATGTATATTATTAATAGATGTCCAACCAAAAGTGTCATGAATGTCGTTTCTGAAGAGGCATGGAGTGGAAGAAAACAATATGTCACTCACATGAGAGTGCTTGGATGTTTGGCGTATAGACATGTCCTGGATGAGTTGAGGAAGAAGTTGGACAACAAGGGGGAGAAATGTGTATTTGTTGGATACAGTGATGAATCCAAGGGATACAAGCTCTACAATCCATCAAACAAGAAAGTCATAATCAACATAGATGTTCAGTTCATAGAAGAGGAAGCATGGGATGGAAGTTTAGAGAAGACAATCAATGTGAAGACATGTATGTCACATAAAAACAAAGAGAAATTGAGCGTAACAAGTAATTCCTCAATGATGTCTCCTCATCCACCAAGAGAAACTCAACAAAGCAGTCAACATGTGACACCACAAACAAATAATAGGACAATGTTGCGCAACCAAGCAATTTCTTCTCCAAGCACACCACAGAGATCCACAACTCCATCTACTTCAAGCGCAACACCAAGCACATCTTTTGCAAGCATAAGAGGACACAAATTTAGAAATTTAAGTGAAATATATCAGCAAGATGAAGTTGATAGCAACGTTGGTTTGAATTCATTATTTGCATTATTTTGTCATGTAGATGACCCAATACATTTTGAAGATGCAGTCAAAGAAGAAAAATGGGTTGCAGAAATGAATGAAGAAAGAGGAGCAACAGAAAATAATGACATATGGGAGTTAGTGGACCTTCCGCAAGGAAAATAAGTCATTGGAGTGAAGTGGGTCTATAATACCAAGAGAAACATTGAAGGCAAGATTGAAAGACATAAATCAAGTCTAGTTGTCAAAGGATACAAGCAGTAGCATGGAAGAGTCTATACAGAAACGTTTGTGCTAGTTGTGAGGATGGAGACAATGTGTACAGTGTTGTCAATTTCTGCGCAACATAAATGAAAAGTGTATCAAATGGATGTAAAATCAACGTTCTTGAATGGAGTGCTGAAAGAGGAAGTGTATGATGTGCAACCTCTTGGTTATGAGGTAGAAGGCAAAGAAGACAAGGTCTGTAGGTTGCAGAAATCTCTTTATGGATTGAAGCAAGCACCACATGCATGGCATAGCAGGACAGGTGCTTACTTGATGGACAATGGGTTCGACAAATGTGATGGTGAACCTACCCTCTACATCAAAGAAAATGACAGTAAGCTTCTTATTGTCGTTTTGTATGTAGATGATTTGATTTTTACAGGGAGTGATGATTTCCTCATCCCTGATTTCAAAGCAGTCATGAAAAGTGAGTTTGAAATGACTCACATGGGGTTGTTAAGATATTTTTTGGGCATAGAAGTGAAGCAAACATAAAATGGCATTTTTATCTCTCAAGCAAAGTATGTAGCAGACATTTTAGAGAGGTTCAATATGCATAAAAACAAGCCAACACCAACTCCAACAGTCATGGGGTTGAAGCTGAGAAAGGAAAATTGCATTAGCAATGTCAATCCGACATTATACAAAAGCATGGTGGGAAGCCTAATTTATTTGACCGCAACTAGGCCTGATATAATGTATGCAATGAGTTTGGTGTCAAGGTTCATGGAGACACCCAAGGAGACACATTGGCAAGCAACCAAAATAATTTTAAAGCATGTCATTGGGACAATGGAGTATGGCGTTTTGTACCTTGGAACAAATGATTTTAGGCTGGTTGGTTACACTGACAGTGATTGGGCAGGAAGTGTTGATGACAGAAAGAGCACGTTAGGATATGTTTTTCATTTGGGTTTGGGAGCCATTTCATGGGCTTCCAAGAAGCAGCCGATAGTGTCATTATAAACAACATAAGTTGAATATGTCGTCGCAACAGCAGTTGCGTGTCAAGAAGTTTGGATGAGAAGGATGTTGTGGGATTTATGTCATGAACAAGATGGAGCAACCACTATGTTCCGTGATAACAGTTCATCAATTCCACTATCAAAGTATTATGTCTTTCACAAGAGGACAAAGCACATTGATGCTAAATATCATTTCATTAGATAGTTAGTTAACAATGGTGAAATTGTGTTGCAACATTGCAGGTCAAAAGAACAATTTGCAGACATATTCACAAAGTTGTTGGCACATGAAAATTCTGTTTATCTCAGAGATTTTTTGGGAATGGTTAATGGTGGCAGTTTTGATTAAGGGGGAGTGTTTGAGAATTAATCTCAACCACCGCGTTTAATTATCTAACATCAACCATACCTTAGTAAACAACCATATCTCATTAAATGTTTTGCAGGTTGCGGATTGAGTTTGCAAAGAAGGAAAAGTTCTGAGAAGAGTACATAACCCATTTTGCAATAGAGTTAAATAATTAAAGTCAAATAAAAATTGAATGCATGGTTAGTAAATGAGTATGGGCAAACAATTAATCTGTAGTGTTGTTCATGCAAACTCTATAAAATTCAGAGTCATTTTTTCCCATCCATTGTATTAAATTTTGTCTGTCACCAATTAAATTTCTTAGATATATCTGTTTAGATTTTACATGTAAGAAAAGTCTTGTGTAAAGTGGCGGATGTAGTCTGGAAAGGCAAGAAGGAGAAAATCATGGAGCGAATTTTGGTGGGCTGCGTGAAAACAAGTTACAAGTTTTACCATGTGTAAATTCGACAACCCCGGTGAATGTAAGAAATCTTGTTTTACTAGTAAAGGAGTGGCAACCTTCATACGTGAATGTATTGCGATTTGGTTGTCACGTATGATTTTTACAACAAAAACTTTGTTTTACTCTATTTCACCATGAGGAAAATTGTTTGAGTATATTTTCTCCCCTATAGTTTCAATTTTAATCTCCGCCACTCTGTATTGAAATGAAGACTCATATGAATTGATTTCCACAACTGTGTGATCTGGATTAAGTGAGTTCACAACTCTGTACAAATTTCAATAATTGTGTTGTCTTGGTTAAAGTCATTTCCGCAACTCTGTATGAACTGAGTGTATTGAAGAAAAACATTTCCTCCGTCTTTTAAAAAATTTAACACAAAATCCTTATTCAGCAAGAGACACATGCACCCACACTTTATAACCTGCTAGAAGAAACGCCATAATGACAACACATAACATGTAAACGAAGGCGCCCAAAGAGCTTATAAACATTAAATAAGAAAATACAATTTCATTCTCATTTTTCTGAATCTTGCCGAGCTTCTCTTTTACATTGACTCTAAAAGCCTTTACAACCTGCTTCGCAAAATCTTCTTAGTGCTTTACAATGCAAGCCATTTTTTATGCTCAAAATCATACACCCTTGATTTTACCTTCAATGTAAGCTAAAAGAATGTCTTTCACTATGATTGGATTTTGGGTCAGTTCCTATAGGTAGGAAAAATAACTTCGATGTCATTACAGGGCCTCCTCTCATAAGGATCATCGCTACTGATTGTGGTGATGTTTAACAAAATGGGATAAAAATTAAACCCCAAACAACACATCTCAAACGACTTCCCATTCACCACAACATAGTCCCAACAAAATCCACCATTTGAAAACTTCGATAAAGAAATAGGCAAATATGTTCACATAATTACGTTCAGATTATAAAGCTTTGCCCATTTTGAAGAATCCACACAACCACCCATGACATAAATCCTCTCCTCAATACTAGCAACTACTCTTTAAGTAATAAATACAATATTTTGATGTCTATCTTAAATAATATAATTGTACAGAGATAAAACATCCAATGTATCTTTATAACATTAAAAAATGTAATTTAAACAATAAAACATTACACATTGTTCTTTGCACTTTAAAATAAGTTTGCAACAAAAGAATTTTGATTCCTCTCTACTCATGTTAGATCCATGTTTTAGATGGATCGATGTTGGTACCGTGGAAGCTCATACTGTGGAAGCTTTAGGGGTGCAAGAGACTCCAAACTATTCAAAAAGAGGTCCAACCATCCTAGCACTAAATCAATTGACAAAGAAGTATGTTGAAAAATACTTGTGATAGATTTCTATTGACTTACCTCTTGATCTAGCATAGATTCTAGTCTAACACCTTTTCGAGTTCAGAGTGGTTTTCAAGTTTATCACTCAGAATGAATTCTTTTGTTGAATCCATTTGCAACTGAGTACCCAAATAAACATAATGCACCAAAACCAAAATTATTATGATTATTATTAGCTCACTAATTATGCACATGTTATTCATGCACATCGACTCTTCATCTATCACATCTCCCACTGGAATAAAAATTAATAAAAAAATAAAAATATATATAATAAATAAAATTAAATATAAAAAAATTATGAGATGGACACGTGACACTGACATGCAACCCACGTGCCCCTTTATCATCCCATGCTAAACTGGGTACTTGTTCATAGATTTTATCTTCATGGTGTGAGCTCTCTAAGTGGTCCATTTTTGTTGCATTCAACCCAAGAAACCTCGTAACAATGGTAGCATGATAAATAATTGATTATGTAAATGAAGTTGGAATATAATGAGCACTGTGAACTATCTAAAAGAAAGATATTTGGAAGAAACCTGCTAGTTTTTTCCCTTGTTTATTTATTCCTGTTGTTATAAAAGAAACATATATATGTCCCTAGGTTGTTTCATGCTATTATCAAAGAAAGAATAATGGCTTTCCCATAGAGATACTACAATGTGAGCCTAGTCAAGTTGTCTAAGCGGGAAACCACATAATTATGTGAAGGAAGACTTGTAGTTATTAGATTGGAAACAACAGGCAGGACCAAGAAATAATCAATCATTAGCCAGGACCAAGAAAGACAAGAAATCAGTGGCAGGAACACAAATTTTCCTATGACCACCAAGTGTCTCCTGACCCCTTCCCTAAATTTTGATTCCTGCCATCTTTGCAATAAGTATAGTTCCTTGTTATCCAAAAAGTAAGCAATAAGCTCATGAGGCATTCTAGAAAGGAAGTTCATGAGGTACTCATTCTTATCATACGGTATATGCTTTCAATTCTACATTGTTTGCAAGGATGGAATTGTTGTGAGAAAGTTTTGACATCCAGCAAACACATGAAAAACTAGAACCAATTACTACGTAAGGAGGCAGGGTGTTTTACTTGTATAGTGCCTCTGATATACTGATATGGAATAAGCCTAATTTAAGTAATTCACTTGCATATAAAATGAAAAATCAAAGAACGATAAGAATTAGTAGGCATAAATTCATTAAAATTTTGGTTGCATTACTCCTTTTGAAAGGCTGTATAATTCTTGTGGTGCCTGTAATTACTGAGAAAGGTTATTCTGTAGGTTAACATGCCATTTATTCTCCTGTAGTTTATCCAGAGGCATCCAAATTCTCGTTGAATCATTATGAACTAAGATCATAATGATATTTTGTGGTATTTCTTGATACTATCAACAACTAAAAAGATTTAGGCTCCATTGGGGCATCTTGAAAATCTGATCAACATGATCAAGAATCTCAAAGCCACCTTTATCTTTGTAGTTGTTTTTCCTAGTCCACAATTTTTTTATTAGAATGGAGGAAATATTGAGTCAATGTATATCGGGTTGTTGGGAAAAATACTGAGAGGGGGGGGTGAATCAGTATTTATTGCATATTCAAAACTTTTTACTTTCACTCTCTAAAACCCATACGCTACTTTCCTTTAGTAGACTCGCGTATACACGCGGATATCCTTCATACAACTCGCGTATTAGTAGAGATCTAAATATGCAGATATTTATTAACTTATTTCTTTGCAATATTCATTCATCTGATGTTAAGTAAACAGTAAACATGTGTAGTAACAACAGAATAACCATCACACAAAGCATCACACATGAACACCAGGATTTTTAGGTGGAAACCCAAGTCGGGAAAACCACGCTGCCAGTTGCTCAGCCTTCAATATTTTATTATAGAGAAAACATCTTACAACATATGTCTTTGGTGCGGAGACTCCTACTGTGCGAGGCACACACAACGCTCTTTTCGACCTCTCTGGAAGGAGGCTCCAACCCCACGACTCATTTACCGGCCTCTCTGGAAGGGGCCCCGACCCCCTAAACTTGTTTACCGGCTCCCCTCACCTGGAGAGGAGCTACGACCCACGGCCCGAAGGCTACAACCCTCAGCACCTCTACGGACCCCGTTTCATCAATTTTCACATTGGATCCAAAGCTTCCTTTAGGACACAACTTGTAGGCCACGTTTCATCATATTTTGTTGGACCCTTTCCATACTTTTTAAGCATAGTCAACCATGAAACAGATACATATAACTCACTGACAGATATCAGTAAACCAGCAGAACAGATCAGACATTTCTTACCACAGACTTCAGCAAACCCTAGTTTGCATACGCGCTTTCCTTTCACTGATGTCGCGTATATACACGCTTCCGTTCACATAAACCGGCGTATACTTAAATACATATACAAAGCTAATTTTTGTTAGCATACGCGCTTTTCTTTCGACAAAGCGTGTCTGTGTCTTCCTCTTCGAACTAGCGTATGGTTCTTGAGACTTTTATGTCATTGCAATTCTTCACAACGGATACATCTTGATTTTACCCTTTACCTCGGACAGAATGTCAGCACTCATCACAGATCTAAGCCTTCCATAATCAGATCTAGCAAATACAAGAGCAATTCAGATCTAGATCCCCTTCTTCATCATTGGTGCATCAAACTTTCAGATTTATCATTCAAGTGTAACCCTTTCCATTCAGATATACTTCAGAGAGAAGTATTCATTCAAGCTCAGACATCTTGCACCACACTCATGATTTGCACAATGAATTTCTTCTCTTTATATAGGTTTACCCTTTTTCAATACCATGAGCCCCTTTTTCAATACCATGAGCCAAAACTACATTAATTTCGATGGTATTCCTGGACGGGGTCATTTAGACGAATTATTACCCAATACAATGGGTCAATACCATGGTAGTTACCCCTGGTTTTGCACTTTATGAACGCTTTTGCCCATACGCGACTTGGAACGTTCTTTCCTGCGTGCATACGCGACTTCCCTTAGGCAAATCCGCATATTCCTAGGGACATACTCTTTTTCATCATAGATCTATCACATGCTGAATTCCTTTCTTCATTGCCTTCTGTACTTACTGTAGATGCATCAGATTTAGTTCATCAAGACATGTTCTATCAAGCATAACTTCATCAAGTAAGTTGCCATCATCTTACCATTCAAGGACAACACTCAGCATCATAATGCTAACAAACATCATTTCATATCAGATTTACATCATTTACCAAGTCCATCAGGTCAAGAATAACTTCATCAGGTGGTTTGCCATCAAGGACAACACATGTCAACAATCTCATGTCTTCATCTTCATTCAGTGGGTTGCCATCAAGGACAACACTCTGCATCATATTGCCAACAATCTCCCCCTTTGAACTTGATGGCAACCATGATGGTGTTTGGTTACCACAACAGATAGGTACATTGAGAATACATTGAGAATACAATGACACCATGTCATATTCTCCATTTTTGACACCATTCTTTCTCTTCATTCAAACACCATGTCACTCTCCCCCTTTGACATCAAGGGCAAAGTGCGGATCGAAACCAACATACTCTCCCCCTTTTCTCCTCATGTGGAAGAAGCGTTCTGCAGATCTGATGTATACTGAAGTGACCAAGCTCCCCCTGAGTTCATGTTGAATTTTTCAATGAAGTACATGACTCTATAAACGTCCTATCACCAAAGACTCATACTTACATCAAATATCCAACCAAGTGGATTTACATATGAGACTCAACTACCCAACCAAGTGGGTTTACAAATCTGACTCAGCTACTCAACCAAGTGAGTTTACAAATTTTGACAAGTCCTTACATGACTGAATATTACAATTTTACATCATAGGTCTCAACATGACCTTTTCATCAAATTACAAATATGACTTTCCATGATCAATACCAGAAAAACCTCAATAAATATCATATATCAGAACCACCATAATGCCAACAATGCATTATACTCAGCAATGCTAATGCTCCCCCTGAAAATGTGCTTCCGAACATCCTTTCCATATGACTAAGGCTCCCCCTTAGTTTGTGCATCCTGAACACTTTCACCAACAAATCATCAAGGCATATTTATCAAAACATTAGAAATAGAATTATGAGAACTGGAACACCACTAGACATACCAAACAGTATCAGAGATACCAAAAAACACTGCAGTTGTGCTGAAGAGAGCTGACTCCAAACAGAAAATTGTCAGCAATCAGACATACGCGGTTTTATTTGCATGAACTCGCGTATATACGCGACTGTGTTTCAGGAAACCCGCGTATCCAATACCATCTTCTATATTTTAACCAGATCTGATCCTCTGCGAGAAAAAGACAGTGTTCAGCTTCTTTCTGAGATATTTGAATGCTTTCCTGGAATACAGATAGATAGAACAATGTAGTTGTGTCTTCAAGCGTCATCCAACGGTTGTAGCATAAGCTCATTAGTAACCAAGCCTTCATATTCTTTGCGGAATCAATACAATCTTTCCAAGAGAGATCATCATACTAGAACAACATCTTCAAGTATGTGTCAATCATCCATGTGGTCCAATATCATCAAGATCTTCAAGATTTAACATGAAGTAACATATGAAGGCAAAAGATCTCAACCATAGTAACAAGTTCTGCATGATCTATTCTTATCTCTGAATCATAAGACTTCCAACTCATCCATAATCTTCAACTCAAGTAACAAAGTATCATATCATCATTATTTAAAACTGAGAAATTAAGCTGATACAGAGTCAATAAAACAGTTATTAACAGTCAGACTGATGCTCCCCCTGAACCTCTGTTCCAGATCTTCAGCTATCATATAAATTCCCTTATCATCAATGCATACGCGACTGTGTCTGCTGGAACTCGCGTGTATACGTGGCTTTTGTTCATAGAACCCGCGCATGGAAAGTGAAGCATAGAAATTTATCACATTCCTTCATCTCCCCCTGAACTTGTACTTCCTGTACCTGTCTTTTCCACATCAGATGCGCTGTCAGAAATAAATATAACCAGAGTAATCAAATCAACCATGAGAGTTATCATACATTGCTCCCCCCGTGACAATACATTACTAAATCCCATAATGTATCCCACATCATTCCTGTAGTCAATCAGAGAAGTAAGCTTCAGAAGCGGATGACTGCAGTAGGGTCAATATTCCTTACGTTTCTAATCGGTCCTCCATCTTTTTCCAGATTTGTTTGATCTTTCTATTTGTGTGCTGGAAGTTATCCAATTTCTCATATCTGTTCAACCTGCATTCCTTTTCTACATGTCCATACTTATTACAAGAATAACATCTCATATGTCCAGAAAAATAAGCATAAGTATCATAATGAGTATTTCTAATCTTCCTCCTTTTACAATCAGTTGCTTTATGTCCATACTTGTTACATGAAAAACAATATCCCTTGAAGCTACCAGAGTACTTTTCTGAGTAGAATATGTTTGTTTGTGGCTGAATTGTTTTGCTTCTGCAATTTGCTGCAACATGCCCATAATTATGACATTTAAAACATTCAACGTTCTTGAATGAATTCCTTTGAGAATTCACGATTGTTGGTTGATCTTTTGTCTCTTTCAACACTTCAGGTTTAGTATTGACATCCTCTGAATTTTTTGCACTTCCTTGTGAGCTAGATTCTCCTTTAACAGTTTCATGGAAACCAAGACCAATTTTGATAGCAGGAGACCTTTGATTACTTAGAATATTGTCCAAGATATTAGTACTATCTTGAAACCTCAAAAGTTTAACCTTTTCTTCTAATTTACCTTTGAGAATGTTTACCTCAACCTCCAAGGCTTGACATTGCTTTGTCATGCTTTCTTCTTTCCTTCTTCCATCTTCTACTTGATCCTTTAGATTTAGAATCTCTTCTTTCAACCAATTTTCGTTTTCTTCACATGTTTGTTGCAGCTCTTCATTCTTCTTATTTGATTTTTCCAGATCTTCTTTGAGAGAGATGATTTCTACTTCAAGGCCTTCCTTTTCAAATGGTTGTAGAGGTTCCTCATTCTTCTTACTTGATGCTTCAAGATCTGCTTGCAGAGAGATGATTGCAACTTCAAGTCCTTCATTCTTCTTGCTTGATTTTTCGAGATCTGCATTTAGATCATTGATTTCTGCTTCTAGTTCTTTAATTCGATTGGATGCATAAGTATGAAACCTTTGATACTTGTCCACCTGTCCATTCAGCATTTCTATTTGTTTTTTCATTTGAGAGATCATCTCTTTGTAGATAGAATCTTTCTTATCAATTTCCTTTTGTTGTTCTTCAACTTTGATCTTGATAGCTTCCTCTAGATCCACAACTTTACTTCCATTATCTTCACTATTGTTTGCACAAAGAAGAGTATTACAAGGACCCCAATCACTACTTGATTCATCTTCTTCAATTTCTGCTATACAAGTTTTCTGAGATATCTTCTTGTTTCGAGTAGCCTTCTTCTTTTGCTTCTTTTCCATGAGCACTTTCAGATCATGGTCAGAATCTTCTTCATCTTCACTAGACACTTCATCATCATCTTCATTTGCATAAAAAACTCTTCCTCTTTTCAAATTGTTTACCTTTACCATGTTTTTCTCTATAAGGACATTTAGCAGCATAGTGACCAACTTTTCCACACTCAAAACATTTGAAAGGCAGCTTACCTTTGAATCTTCCAGTACCTAGTTGGAGTTTTCTCACAAAATTTGCTTCTTCTTCTTCGGATATATAGCTGGATTCTTTGACAACTTCCTTTTCTTTTCCTCTTGCAGATACCTTAAAAGCAGCTTCTCTGATTTGAGAAGGACCTCCTTGTCTCATTTCAAAAGCAGTCAGAATACCATGTAATTGAACAACAGTAAGAGTTTGCAGATCTTGCCTTTCATCAATAGCTGAAACTTTAGAGTCAAATTTTGAAGTCAAAGATCTTAAGACTTTTTCCATCAGAGTAGTATCGGTTATGGTTTCACCCAGATTTCTCATTCGATTTACAATATCATCTAGACGAAGAAAGAAACTGGCAACACTTTCATCACTATGCATCTTCAAATTTTCATTTCGATTCTAAGAGTTTGGAGTTTTGCACTTTTTACCTTTGTATCTCCTTCATAGCTCAGAATGATTTTGTCCCATATTTCTTTTGCTGAATGTAGCTGCATCACTTTAGCAAATTCTAATTTAGACATGCTTCCTGATAAGACATTCACTGCTTTGGCATTGATTTCATACTTCTTCCTTTCAGCTGCATCAGTAGGAATACTTGTCGGATATTGATAGCCTTCTTCCACGATTGCCCATACATCTGCACCAAGACTTTGCAGATATGCTTTTTTTCGTACCTTCCAGAATATCAAATTGCTTCCATTGAATAGAGGTGGCTTTATAGACATTACTCCTTCTTGACTTCCCATTGCGACGGATCTCCTTTAAGCGATCAAGCTTTTGCACAAGGACCTCCTCTGATACCAATTGTTGGGAAAAATACTGAGAGGGGGGGGTGAATCAGTATTTACTGCATAATCAAATCTTTTTACTTTTTCATTCCTTAAAACCCATACGCTACTTTCCTTCAATAAACTAGCGTATATACGCGGATCCCCTTTATGAAACTAGCGTATACACAGAGATCTAGATCTGTCATTAAATCTTCACTTATATTATTCCATCATTCATTCATCAGATGTTCAATAAACAATAAACATGTGTAGTAAGAACAGAATAAACCATCACACAAAGCATCACACATGAACACCAGGATTTTTAGGTGGAAACCCAAATCGGGAGAAAACCACCGCTGCAGTTGCTAAGCCTTCAATATTTTATTATAGAGAAAACATCTTACAACATATGTGCTGGCGCAGACTTGACCAGCACGCAGGCACCCACCTGCGCTCGTTTACCAGCCTCTCCTGGAAGGGAGCTCCAACCCCCTGACTCGTTTACCAGCCTCTCCTGGAAGGGAGCTACGACCCCCTGCTCTCGTTTACCAGCCTCTCCTGGAAGGGAGATACGACCCCCTGATTGAAGGCTACAACCCTCAGCACCACCTTGGACCATGTTTCATCAATTTTCACACTGGATCCAACAACTTCAATAGAACAACACTTGCAGGCCACGTTTCATCATATTTTCAGACTGGACCCTTTCCATACTTTTAAGCATAGTCAACCATGAAACAGATACATATAACTCACTGACAGATATCAGTAAACCAGCAGAACAGATCAGACATTTCTTACCACAGACTTCAGAAAACCCTAGTTTTCATACGCGCTTTCCTTTCTCTGATGTTGCGTATATACACGCTTCCGTTCACATAAACCAGCGTATACTTCTGTACATATTATAGAGCTAATTTTATTGCGCATACACGCTTTTCTTTCAGCGAAGCCGCGTATATACGCGCTTCCTCTTCGGCGAACTAGCGTATGGTTCTTCAGACTTTTATGTCATTGCAATTCTTCACAACAGATACATCACTTCAGATTTTACCCTTTACCTCAGACAGATATTCGCCTCATCACAGATCTAATCATTCCATAAACAGATCTAGCAAATACAAGTACATTTCAGATCTAGATCCCCTTCTTCATCATTGGTGCATCATATGTTCAGATCTATCATTCAACTGTAACCCTTTCCATTCAGATATACTTCAGAGAGAAGTATTCATTCAAGCTCAGACATCTTGCACCACACTCATGATTTGCACAATGAATTTCTTCTCTTTATATAGGTTTACCCTTTTTCAATACCATGAGCCCCTTTTTCAATACCATGAGCCAAAACTACATTACTTCCGATGGTATTCCTGGACGGGGTCATTTAGACGAATTATTACCCAATACAATGGGTCAATACCATGGTAGTTACCCCTGGCTTTGCACTTTATGAACGCTTTTGCCCATACGCGACTTGGAACGTTCTTTCCCGCGTGCATACGCGACTTCCCTTAGGAAAATCCGCATATTCCTAGGGACATACTCTTTTTCATCATAGATCTATCACATGCTGAATTCCTTTCTTCATTTCCTTCTGTACTTACTGTAGATGCATCAGATTTAGTTCATCAAGACATGTTCTATCAAGCATAACTTCATCAAGTAAGTTGCCATCATCTTACCATTCAAGGACAACACTCAGCATCATAATGCTAACAAACATCATTTCATATCAGATTTACATCATTTACCAAGTCCATCAGGTCAAGAATAACTTCATCAGGTGGTTTGCCATCAAGGACAACACATGTCAACAATCTCATGTCTTCATCTTCATTCAGTGGGTTGCCATCAAGGACAACACTCTGCATCATATTGCCAACACGGGTAAGATTAATTTGGAGGATAATATGCTAGAGAGTCAAAATAGGTGGATTCGATAATTGTATAGAAACTGAAAAAAGAGAAGTTGTGTAGAAATGAAGAGAAGAACCACACCACTATAAAATATGAGGATATGGAAAAAATAGCCTCAAAAATTCCTATGTCATCTCCTTAGTGGCCTTCACTACCCAAGGTCACCCAAATGTATTCAAAAGAAGCTAAAAACATGGGTTTAAGTCAAGGTATAAGGATGAAAAGTTGAACCAAACCACTCTAAAGTATGGGGATATAGCAAAAAAATTTTAGGAAACTACCTTTGCCATATCTTTAGTGGCATTCAATGGCCAAAGCTACCAAACACACTCAAATGCAACTAAAAATATGTGATTGAGTTTGGGTATAACCATGTTTTAATGTCACAAAATTTTGTTGAACCTATGCATATATGGAACATCAATTAAATTTGGAACAATAGAGAGAAGATTAGCTTGGCCTTTGAATAAGGATCACACAACAAATTGAAAAATGTTCTAAATTTTAACATTGTTGAAATAGGGGAATGGGTCAAGTCTTAAGATCAATAACGAAGAAGGACAAGTTCCAATCTAGAGGTATATTTCACTAAATTGAAAGGTTGGGGTAAGATAGTAGCACATACTTGTCAAGTGAAAGAGAGAAACCTTAGGAAGCCACATATCACTATTAGACATTGAGACTTGAAGGCTGACCTTTTCAACACAATTGAGAAATAACAAGTTGAGGAGCTTGAACAATTTAGAGTGTTTGAAAAGAATAAAAGTAGGGAGTGAATACCAAAGCCATGATTAATTGCGCCAAGGATGGTGAGGAAACTACAATATTTCATTGTGAATATTTACAAGGAAATCATGGATAACAATTTATGTCTTATATTAAGCATTCTCAAGGAGAGATGATAGCGAATTGAAAAGAATGGGAGATGTTTGCACTAGCTATTAAAATAAGAAGTGATTAACCAAGGCATTGAATAGAAAAGTTGTGCTTTTTATAGTCTCTCAATTTGAGAGAAGCCTCATTTTAATCATTTAAACTAAGACGAGTTGTTCAACCTTATAAAGGGCATGACTAATGAGAAATATTTAGGTATGGACATGATTCGATTTGACTTTTACAAAATGTTATAGATTATGGCTTTTAATGGGAAAAATCTATTTTAGATATGTTTTCAATCCTTTAGGGATTTTATTATGACAAACTTTATAGATGTGGAACTTATTGAGCTTATCCCAAAAGGTTGAAATGGCGAATTAGTTAAAATATATAAATTTACACACACACACACACACACATATTAACATTAGTGAATATATAAATGATATTTGTAGTACATTAATGATTAATCATTCAAGCAGTGACCATCTAGAGTGTAGATTCTAGCAATTACAAACAAACATTCACATGTTTAAGCCACAAATAAGAAATTGGTCTATTAAATTATGGACTGAAATAGGTTATCCAACAACTATCAACAATAATATGAAAATAGTTATGTTTACAAATAAGGCCATTAATGCACTGAAGTATGAAGATTGAAAGGTCCAGTCACTTCAAACAATAAATTGAGCTAGTTATTAAATACCTCTTTTTAGAATAAATTTCGCTAACTATGAAAGAACCCATGTTACCAAATGTTGTAGCTATGGGGTATCATTTCCATGTGTGCTCCATTTCTCCTTGAAAAGAAATATTCCACCATCGCTTATATGGGGATCCTTAGCATTAATATCATTCTTCATTATAATATCAAAAAATAGATACATATTCTTGAATCTGTATTAAAAAAAAAAAAAATACAACAACTGTTTCTATAAAGAGAGAGCTCTTTGTAGATCACTTGATAACAATAACTAGTTATATAGAAAAACAAAACATAGAAAGTGCACTATGAAATTATCGATATGTTTTGCCAAAAGTACTCCTAAGAAAAACTTTTCCAAGGACCATAACCACAAAATACATAAGATACCTAAAGCCAAAAAAAAAAAAAAAAACCAAGTCCGAAGTGTTTCATTTGTAATTCCCCAGTCCATGAAAATCAATCCACTGGCTTTGACAAAAGGCCCACCCAAAGTTTCAATTTCTGTGATTCTTATTGCTTAAAAAATATATCCTTTATAATCTCTACCATCTTGTACAATTCACTATATCTTTGCTAGTGCGATTAATACAATTCACTATATCTTTGCTAGTGTGATTAATATCTAAGACTAAAGACATTTCTCCTTTCACAATGTGTTTTGATAAATACTTTTGAATTTGAATCTTAATTAACTTGGTAGGTATCTGATCTGAAATTGGGATGGATAACTTTTTATGCTTTAAGAACCTCCCACTTAGTTAAACAATTAATATCTAGCTTATTCTTGACTTGTGCGGAAATGAATACTTGAAACAGGTGTGTTTTTTTATTGTTTAATTGCTTTAATAAAATTTGTTTTTGCTGATATTAAGCATGTGCAGAAACCATATAATGCATAAAATAAATATCAACACATAACAACAAATTTAATAAAGGAGTTCACCGAATATCATGGGCTACGTCTCCTTAAGCCTTTGTCAATTGACTTGGCTCTTTGGGATTAGGATGGAAAATTTATTTTAAAAGTTACAAAATCAACTATAAAGGTTATATGAACTAAATAAATGGGTTTAGAATACCATTTATATGCTTAGAATGGTTGACAACTCTCTAAAGATGAACCTCGACACCCTTGGACTTGTCTCCTTGAGTCGGTGCTCTTGAGCCACCCTGAGCTTCTCTTTGGCACTAACTCTCTCAGAAATCATTTTATATCCTTGAAAATTTTTATATTATCTATAGAATACATCAAACATCCAAAATAGGCTGATCATTTGCTCAAAATGAGCTCTGGCTCCCAAATCTAGGCCTCCATCCACTAATGGCCCTGAGCTGCCCAAAATTTCCCTGTGGCTCTTCGACCTTTAGAAGTCTTAAAATGGCTCTGAAAATCCTTTCATTGGATTCAAAATGTCCAAAGTAGTTAGAATATACTATTCACTTGCATAAATTGGCCTCCGGCTGCTCTGGTTGCTCCGGTTTCACCTCCAACACCTAGCGATACCCCCTGGCTCTAGGTTCACTGAAAAATTATCTAAAGAATCTCAACCTTCAAAAGTATTAAAAAGCTTCTGAAAATACCTCCATTAGATTCATAAAGCTCAAAATAGTCAGAATTGACTACTGGTTTTCTAAGAATGGTTACTGGCTGCTCTAGATAGGCCTCATTCTCCTGTTGGTACTTGATGGCCCCGATGACCCCTGGAAATTCTCTGAAGAATATCGGCCTTCAGAAGTCCTCTAATGGCTCTAAAAACATCACTGTTAGTTCCATAATGTCTGAAACATCCAAAATTGACTATTGTATTATTGAGAAAGGCCAATAGCTGCCCTGGCTAAGCCTCTTTCTATTGTTGGCCCCTAGAACTTCTTTGAAGAAAAAACCTGCTCAAAAGTCCTCTGATGGATCTTCAACACTCACCAATGAGTCTAGAATGTCTGAGATAGTCTAAATTGACTATTTCCACTTTCAGAATGGACGAATCTAGCTCCAAATAGAGCCTAAACAACTTTTCCTAGTAACTCTTAAATCAACTCCACCAAATTTGGAGCAACTGCACTTAAATTCAAAAAATTCCCCAAATTTGGGGCGCGCCCCAATTTTTCCGCCAACCAGAAATTTAGCAATATATTTGACCATTTGGTGTGGCCACATGGACCCCAAACCCCGCAGTCACGAAACGGTGGAGCGGATAAACTGCGCGGATAAATTGGCATGTGAACAGGCTTTAACATTAAAGTTTTGCAAAACTGTCGACAGATGTTAACCTGACTGTGGCATGTGACACCAACACAGTTGGTGGAGATGGTTTGTTTAACTGTCGAGGGTTTGTGTTGGCTCCGGGTCCTGGCGCTAAGGGCATATGGGGAGGCTGGCCCCTTCGCTCCCCCAAACATCATACGACTAAACTATAAATAAAAGTCGTAGACCATGTATGTTAAGAACTATTGTGTAGTGCGTTGGCACAGGGATAGGCTAGCTGGAATGAGGTCCACCGTTCAAATCCTACGGGGACCCAAACAAATTTTACATGGTGGTACAAGGGCCACGTGGCAGCCTTAGGGCTAGCCACGTGGCACCTTTTCTTTGGCCTATTAAAAAACACGTGCACCCAACTGCAAATATTAATGCGACACTTTTCAACCTGCTACTGGTCCTCGAAATATTCCAGAAATATTCTAAGAATATTCCAGGAATATTCTAAGAATATTCCAGGAATATTCTAAGAATATTCCAGGAATATTCCCTAAAATATTCTTTTTTTTTAATTTCCAAAAACCCAGTCAAACCTGGTCAAAAGCCAGAAATTGCAGTTTACTGGACTTTTCAAATCGTGATAACTTCTTCACACGATGTTGGTTTTCCAAACCATTTGCGGTGCCAAAATCAGGAAGAAGAGATCTATCTGGTTGCTTAGGTTTGGCAGACTTCCAAACACTTTGAAATTTGTGCTATCACTTAGGTCCTTGATCCAAATCTGATCACACCTCCCCATTGGGAATATTTTGGACCCAAAAAGACTGATATACTGATCTGTTCAGTAGATGAGAGTACAAAACCCTCACTTTTCCAACCTCCATACACTTTTCCCTACTTGGTTTAGTGCCTTTGAACCCAGCTTGAAGGTAGTCAACACTTCTTGAATTCTCTTTTCCTCCTGTCAAGAATTGGCTTCCTTGAACTCACTCAGAAATTTCTGGTGAGAAATTTATAGAAGGTAGTTGAACATCATGTCCTTGATCATCGATCCAAGGTGGCTCAAACAAACATAATTTTCCAAAAAAAATGCATACATAACTGAAATTTGCATATGTACAAACGAATGTATGTCTTACTGATTGAAGAAGTCAAACCACTTCTTACCAAGCCACTTCCATGGCGAATTTTGCTGCTGAAAATCTTCTTCATGTGGAACATCTGTTCTCACATCAATGATGGAATATTTGGTTCCAATTTCGCTAGTTTTCTTATCCTCTTGCTTCATGTGCTTGGGATTATTAGTTGGATGCAATGTCCAACATTGGGAAACAAAATGTCCCTTCTTCGGGCAATGTGTGAAAGTATTTTGCACCTTCTTTGCAATTTTCCTTCGCTTCAACTGTTTCCTGTATGCCTTCATCCTCTTCCAGCATTTTGAAATATCATGGTTACACAGACCACAATAGGAACAACAACACTTTCTTCCATTCAAGCATGCATATTTTCCATGCTTATCAAAAACATAATCAACTTTACTATGGGAAGAATTATACCTCAAATGTTTCTTTTCATGTCCATCCCTTTTACCTTCATGAGGAGATGAACTAGTAGAGGTTCCATCTTCTCCATAAGCTGCAGGTGTACAAGTACCTTGCTGCAACATAGGCTTCAAACAATGGCAATCAACTTGAAAACAAACTTGACATGATTGTGGTTTAGAACTTGTAACAAAAGTTATTTTTGAAGTTGCCTCAAATGCCTTCATGGATGTAGAGTTTCCACATAGCCAGACCAAATTTTGTAGGTCTTTCCTCAAGCAAAGTAGGTCAATCATGCCATGTGCATGTTTGCCTAAACCCTTTCCTTCATAGCTCATTTTTAACATCAACTTGGACCCTATACCTCTAGTGTGTTTTTCAAATGAACCTACACATATTTCTGAAGAGGAAATTGAAGACAAATTAGAGTGTATTACCTCTGCTTCATGCATGTTCTTGGTTAAGGCCTCTTGGGCTTGATGGAGTTTCATCTCCATCTCATGCATTCTTTAGATAAGTCCTTCTTTCTCTTCCTTCACATCAACCAATTTCTCATGAAGTCTAGTGCTTTTCTCTTCTATCTTCAAATAGAATTTGCACCATATCCTTCATGATGTAGAAGTCTTGCTTCATGTCTTCATCGAAGAATCTTATGAAGGAGGAGGATTTTGAAACCTCACTTGAAGAAGTTGTCATATTATTTCAATGAAATAAAGAACTTCAACAAAAATTCACAAAGCTTTCAAAAACAATTGACAAAGCTTCTGAACAAAATGGTTGTAGAGTCAAGCTCTTCTTTAAGCAGCCTTTTGCAAACAATCCTTTTGTGCTTCAATGGTTTCCTTGAGGTCCTCTGGGTAAGGAGAATGCCTTCAACCCTTCTTCCTTCTTGTCCTATTCTGGACTTAGCTATCAATAGCTTTCCCTTTACCTATAGCAAAATTCAAACTTGTAAGCAACAGTCAATTTTTAAACAGTAAAATTCTTTGCACTGTTAAACACCTTTCAAGTCAAACAACAAGCAAGCTAGAAACCTTGTGCTATGTCAAGCAAGAAACCTAGTGATCTGATACCAACCTGATCTAAAAATGGGTTGGATAACTTGTTATTATTTTCAAGAACCTCCCACTCAGTTAAAAATTTAAGATCTAGCTTATTCTTGACTTGTGCGGAAATGAATGCTTGAAACAGGTGTATGATTTTTTACTATTTAAGTGCTTTAAGAACATTTGTTTTTGATGATATTAAGCATGTGAAACAACCATGTAATTTAGAAAATAAACATCAATGCATAACAACAAATTTAATAAAGTAGTTCACCCGAATATCGTGGGCTACGTCTCCTTGAGCCTTTGTCAACTAACTTGGCTCTTTGGGATTAGGATGGAAAATTTCTTTTACAAGTTACAAAATCAACTCAAATGATTATCTAAATTGAATCAATGGGTTTAGAATACCATTTATATCCCTGGAATGGTTGACATCTCTCTGAAGATGAACCTTGGCTCCCTTGGACTTGTCTCCTTGAGTCGGTGCTCTTGAGCTACCCTGAGCTTCTCTATGGCACTAACTCCCTCAGAAATCATTTTTTGTCCCTGAACCATTTTCTACTGTCTCAACATACATTAGAAATCCAAAATAGGCTGATCATTTGCTCAAAATGAGCTCTGGCTCCCTAATCTAGTCCTCCATCCACTAATGGCCCTAGGCTACCGAAAACTTCCCTGTGGATATTTGAACTTAAGATCTCTTAAAATGGCTCTAAAAATCCTTTCATTGGATTCAAAATGTCCAAATTAGTTAGAATATACTATTCGCTTACATAAATTGGCCTCTGGTTGCTCTGGTTTCACCTCCAACACCTGCAACACCCCCTGGCTCTAGGTTCATTGAAAAATTCTCTAAATCATATCGGCCTTCAAAATTATTCAAAAGCCTCTAAAAATACCTCCATGGATTTAGAAGGCTCAAAATAGTTAGAAATAACTACTGTTTTGCTGAGAATGGTTATTGGCTGCTCTGGATAGGCCTCATTCTCCTGTTGGCACCTGGTGGCCCTAGTGACCCCTGGAACTTCTCTGAAGAATCTCGGCCTTCAGAAGTCCTCTAATAGCTCTAAAAAACTCACCATTAGTTCTATAATGTCTAAAACATCCAAAATTAACTATTGGATTACTGAGAAAGGCCTTTAGCTGCCCTGGCTAAGCCCCTTTTTGTCGCTGGCCCGTAGTGGCCCCTAGAACTTCTATGAAGCAAAAAACTACTCAAAATTCCTCCGATGGCTCTACAACCATCACCTTTGAGTTTGGAATGTCTGAGATAGTCGAAATTGACTATTGGCACTCTCAAAATGGACGAATCTAGCTTCAGATAGAGCCTAAACAACTTTGCCCAGTGACTCATAAATCAGCTCCACCATGTCTGGAGAAACTGCACTTACCTGCAGTTAAATTCGGAAAATTCCCCAAATTTTGGGCGTGCTCCAATTTTTTAGCCAAACAGATAGTTAGAAATAAATTTGACCGTTTGGGGTGGCCACATGGACCCCAAACCCCTCGATCACGTAACGGTGGAGCGGATAAACCGCGTGGATAAATTGGCATGTGAACATGCTTTAACATTAATGTTTTGCAAAACCGTTGGTGGATGTTAACCTGACCATGGCATGTGACACCAACACAATCGGCAGAGACTGTTTGTTTAACTGTTGGGGGTTTGCGTTGGCTCCGGGTTCTGGCACTAAGGCCATATGCAGAGGGGCTGGCCCTTCCACTTCCCCAAACATCATACAACTAAACCATAAATAAAAGTCACAGACCATGTATGTTAAGAACTGTTGTGTGGCTCGTTGGCACGCGGGCAGGCTAGCCGGAATGAGGTCCACTGTTCGAATCATGTGGGGACCCAAAAAATTTTACACGGTGGTACAAGGGCCCGTGGCAACCTCAGGGCTAGCCACGTGGCACCTTTTCATTGGCCCATTAAAAAACACATGTACCCAACTACAAATATTAATGCGACACTTGTTGTAATGTCCCCAAATTTTAGCCTCAAGCTAAAAGGAACATTATAGTTAGCATTATCTCTAGGTAGATGAATAAAATGGGTAGGGAGGCCCATTAACCTCTTTAGAAGGAAGAATAACATTCCTCATGTGAAAAGAGGAAGATTAAGTAGCTGGATTAAGCACCTATAGGGGTGAACAGGATTGGATCATGTTGATTCAGTCATATTTGACCAAGTCCACATGCACTGTCTAGATGCATTGTATCTCCTTGATGGACTGCGCAGTTTTAATGGTGGACAACTTGCATGAGCTTGGTGGCACATATGGATGGGACACATTGTGGAGAGGTGCACTTTCCATATATGGAGAGGAGGGCAACCATTGTTCATCATGCTTTGATTATTATTTTCTTGGGTCTGTTGAGACTTTGCTTCCTCTTGCTGTTTAGTAGGGTTGTAGTGCTGTTTAGCACAAGGGTGTTCCTGGTCGGGAATCCCTACCTCATCCTCAAGGAAGGACAGGTTCTTTGGGATACATTTCCTCATTCCAGCATTTTGGCCAAGCTACCTCCTTCAGCTACAGCGCAGTTTCTGTTTAGAGTTGGGTTGTGTTGCAGGGTGCAGCAAAGGAGGATCTCTTTGAGTCATTTCTGGGCTTGTTTTTCAGTGGAGAGCTTGTCTATTCATTGAAGGATCAGCAAGAAGGCCTCCCGGGCATATTTTCACATCTTGGAACTTGGCCAAAGCATCTTTTCACTTCTACAGTGTACGCCCTTGCAGGAACTGCGTCCTTTTTCAGAGAGCTGCTATAGTAAGGTTTAATACCGTGATTTTGGGCTAGTTTCCTAGGGAAAGGGCCAACCCTTCTCCCAAAAAGCTAGGAAAAGGGATTATCATCCCTATTGTACTTTATTCAGCTATATTCATGTAATGTTGCAGGAGACTGCGTTATTTTGCAGCTAAATATTCAGATCTACTCTTTTTTGTGCTTCAACTTCCAAGAAACCCTTGCCGGGTTATCTTTACATTGTATAAGAGAGACTAGATCTCTATTTTTCTCTGTGCTTTGGCTAAATAAACTCCAGATCTGTTTTCAATTACATATTTCTACAGAAACCCTCTTATAATCACGTTGTGTTTGCTTCAGAGTTTTCTGTATGGGTTAAGTCATGGGTTTTTAGTGTTTTTTAGCCATATAAGAACCGAGAGATCTGTTTAACTTGGATAGAATGATTTTTTTTATGCTCCCATTCTATATGTGATATTTATATTGCATGAAATAAGGGATACAAGTCCTATTTCTCATAGTTATAGTGTTATTTTCTGGAAATAGCGTTTTTATGGTCCAGATCACTGCTTTTACCCACTTGGAGATAACATATGGAGATATAGTTTTGCTGATATGATCCTAATATGATGGAAATGTGTTTAATGAAAATTTAATAAGTAAATTGACACAACTTACACTATTGTGTTCAAGTATTTCTGTAGCTCCAACTTTAGAATATCTTAAGATATTCTCATTATTGTAGATTTTCCCTATTTTGGGATATTACAGTTGTATCAGAGCATAATCTTGGCTCAGCCTGCACATCCAAGAAATTATGCCATTAGGAGGAGAATATTCTCATAGAAAAGAGAAGTTATGTAGAAGAAAAAAAAGCATGACTCCATTATTTGGAGGAATGAAGGAAGAGAGGATCTCCCTGCTTCTTTTCCAAGCTATGAAGAATATCAAAGAAGATTTCAAGGAGACAAAAGGGGAGGAGTGTAGAAGATTTATGAGAGGGTTGGAAACAAGCCTAGCTATTCATATGATGGGTGTGAGCATTCAGGCACACATGCAGATCCACCGCGCAGTTTATTGCCCACATTTACTGCAAGAAGGATGGAGGAAGAAGATGCACCAAGGGAGGAGACCTTGAGTGACTATCTTCAGGAGTATGAATCTCAATCATGGAGATTCAAGGAGCACTTAGACTTCCAAGGGTTTTGAAAAATCAAGGATGCAAGATCTAACAGCCACAAAAGAAGCAAGAGAGGTATAATCTTCCTATCTCACTTTGATGGATCAGCAGAGTGCACAGCCAAAGTTTGGGTAGAAGAGTTAGATTCCTATTTTCAGCTACACCAAGTTTCAGAGAAGGAGGCCATCAGGGTAGCAGCGCTGCACCTCAAAGGTATGGCCCATGATTGGTGGTTTAATGATTCTACTTCATTTTTTCATGCAAATGTAAAAACTTATGTTGGGTTCACTAAAGAATTGGTGAGAATATTTGATAGAAAACATTGTGAACCATCATTTGTTAAAAACAAAAACTCAAACACTTTGCATGAGTTGGAGAGACCTATTAAACCAAGTCCACTCCATATTTTTAAAGGGGATAAAAACATGCATGATAGTTTGCCAAGGGAAAGATCCCCACTTCTTAGAGAGCCCTCTTCTATTTGTGAAGATATGGAGTTCCCTCCTTCAAGAGATGACCAAGATCAAGGGTCTCTCATTGAGGATGAGGCATTCTCATATATTAAAGAAGAGGAGAAGGGTCAGCATCAAGGGATGATGAGCATTCACCCTTATCTATTTCGGGAGGTTTCTACACATAAGGAGGGGACTGCACTGCACAGTGAAGAGAGGGGAAACTCAATCCACTCATATATACAGTCCAATTCAGATTATGATGTCTCACTACATGGAGGCATTCCACCAAGGAGGCCACCAAATCTAGAGTTGATGAGAGACATCTTGTCTTTGGGTTCAACAGTCTTGGATTTTGGAGAGGTGAAGAGTTTGGAGGAAGACTTTGGCATGGGGGATGTCAAAGTAGCACGCAACAGCATGAGGAGAGCTTCACATGCCAAATTACTAGCGCTGTTTTTTGGGAGGATTGATCCATATTGGAGATCTCAACTCTTACCTAGAGTACTCAAGGATCTAGGTGCATGTATGATTCTTGATGATCCAGATAGAGATGATGAGTATATGGTGGATGATGTGGTCATCTATTCTTATGGCAGATTCTTCTTGACTGGAGTTTCTAAGCTCAAGGAGGAGCTGCTTCATGCAACACATGAGGACTTCCTTTCCATGCATTATGATGCATATATTTCTTTGGCAGAGGAGTTCACTTGGGAGGGCATCCAGCATGACATATTTTAGCATATGGAGAGATGCATAGCCTAGATGGTGATAGAGAGGAGGTCACAGCCACTTCCCTACTCATTGGAGGTGAGGGAGAAATTCTAGTTGAGCCATTTTAGCTCAAGGTCTCAAGTACATGGTAGAGGAGGTATAATTTCACATTATGTTTTGTACTTCTTTACTTTATATGAGCAGCATGTTGTACCAAGAAGGATCATCCCTTCCTGCATTTTTTATGATTATTTACTTGTAGCTACTTGTAGCATTGATTTTGGCTACCTTATTGGTGGTTTTTGGGGAAAGCCACATGATTTTTGGTGTGCACCATTGACACCTCATTGTACTTTCATGTTCCCATCTTATGAAATGATTGTGGCAGAAAAAAAGTGGGTGGGAAAGCACTTATTGTACTTTGTTTTTAGGCAGGCATGGGATGCACTGCACTGGTTCCATGTGAGGAACTATGATCCACTTTCCGGTTGTCACATGACAACTTGTTTTTATTGTTTTTTGCTTCCATGTATTGCTAATAATTTTATGTTCAAGGGAAGCTTTGTTTGGAGAGTGGGATATGAGTTGAAGATGCCCATTGGGAGTATGATTCTCCCTATTTTACATGTTGTATGTTTCAGGAGAAACAATGGGCACACCATGACTACCACATCACACCTCTTTCCTTCATATAGGAGGAGCCATTGGGAGGACTTGCGTTCTTGGATGAGGCACTTCATGGTTGACCTATCTTGTGGGGTAACTTGGGCCATTTTTGAAGGCCATGGCATTTCAACCCAATATCAGCAACCCCCCCATATTTACCATAAATGGAGAGAGAAAATACTTGGATGGGAAAATATAAACTCTCCATTCAGCCCCAACACATTGCATAAACCCGGGGTTGTAGATTGAATCTTTGTTGAGCTACCTAGAATGGCTCATTTCATTTGGATGATAGCATGGGTGAGAGGGTCACTCATTGGGAATGATATTTTCCATGTGTATCATCACTTCCACCTTGAGGAGGCCATGGGACAACAAGAAGGTTCCACTTACACCTTCCACCTTTTTATGATGTGAGCCATTTGGTTATGCATCTTTGGGAGGAGACATTGGAGGGAAGATTTGTTGCAAATTATCTTGAGCAGTGGTGGGGACTATTGATGACGAGGCCACAAGAGGAGAAGGGGAGGAATTTTTCTCTCCCTATATAGTTGCTTGAGGACAAGCAACATTTTGGAGGGGAGGACTGTAATGTTCCCAAATTTTAGCCTCAAGCTAAAAGGAACATTATAGTTAGCATTATCTCTAGGTAGATGAATAAAATGGGTAGGGAGGCCCATTAACCTCTTTAGAAGGAAGAATAACATTCCTCATGTGAAAAGAGGAAGAATAAGTAGCTGGATTAAGAACCTATAGGTGTGAACAGGATTGGATCATGTTGATTTAGTCATATTTGACCAAGTCCACATGCACTGTCTAGATACATTGTATCTCCTTGATGGACTGCATAGTTTTAATAGAGGACAACTTGCATGAGCTTGGTGGCACATATGGATGGGACCCATTGTGGAGAGGTGCACTTGCTATATATGGAGAGGAGGGCAGCCATTGGTCATCATGCTTTGATTATTATTTGCTTGGGTCTGTTGAGACTTTGCTTCCTCTTGTTGTTTAGTAGGGTTGTAGTGCTGTTTAGCACAAGGGTGTTCCTGGTTGGGAATCCCTACCTCATCCTCAGGGAAGGAGAGGTTCTTTGGGCTACATTTCCTCATTCCAGAATTTTTTCCAAGCTACCTCCTTCATCTACAGCATAGTTTCTGTTTAGAGCTAGGTTGTGTTGCAGGGTGCAACAAAGGAGGATCTCTTTGAGTCATTTCTGGGCTTGTTTTTCAGCAGAGAGCTTGTTTATTCATTGGAGGATCAGCAAGAAGGACTCTTGGGCATATTTTTACATCTTGGCACTTGGCCAAAGCATCTCTACAATTATACAGCGTAGTCCCTTGCAGGAACTGCGTCCTTTTTCAGAGAGCTGCTACAGTAAGGTTTAATACCTTGATTTTGGGCTAGTTTCCTAGGGAAAGGGCCAACCCTTCTCCCAGAAAGCTAGGAAAAGGGATTCTCATCCTTATTGTAATTTATTCAGCTATATTCATGTAATGTTGTAGGAGACTGTGTTATTTTGTAGCTGAATATTCAGATCTACTCTTTTTTGTGCTTAAGCTTCCAAGAAACCCTTGTCGGGTTATCTTTACATTGTATAAAAGAGGCTAGATCTTTGTTTTTCTCTGTGCTTTGGCTAAATAAACTCCAGATCTGTTGTCCATTACATATTGCTATAGAAACCCTCTTATAATCACGCTGTGCTTGCTTAAGAGTTTTCTATATGGTTTAAGTCATGGGTTTTCAGTGTTTTTCAGCCATATAAGAACCGAGAGATCTGTTTAACTTGGATAGAATGATTTGTTTCTACTCCCATTCTATATGTGAGATGTATATTTCATGAAATAAGGGATACAAGTCCCATTTCTCACAGTTATAGTGTTATTTTCTGGAAATAGCGTTTTTATGGTCCAAATCACTGCTTTCCCCACTTGAAGATAACATATGGAGATATAGTTTTGCTGATATGCTCCTAATCTCATGGAAATGTGTTTAATACACATTTAATAAGTAAATTTACACAAATTATATTATTGTGTTCAAGTATTGCTGTAGCTCCAACTTTAGAATATCTTAAGATATTCTCATTGTTGTATATTTTCCCTATTTTGGGATATTACACTTGTCAACTTGCTACTGGTCCAAAAGGAATATTTTAGAGAATATTTCAAGGAATATTCCAGTAATATTCCTTGGAATATTATTTTTTTTGAATTTCCAAATACCCAGTCAAATTTGGTCAAAAGTTAGAAATTGCAGTTTACTGGACTTTTCAAATCACGATAACTTCTTCATATGGTGTCGGTTTTTCAAACCATTCATGGCACCGGAATAAGGAAGACAAGATCGATCCAATCACTTAAGTTTGGCATACTTCCAAACACTTTAAAATTTGAGCTATCACTTAGGTCCTTAATACAAATCTATTAAATGTCTACCATCTTGCACAATACTTTATATCTTTGGTTATGCAATTAATATCTAAGACTAAACACATTTCTCCTTTCCTAATTTGATTTAATGAGTAGATTGCTACTTTTGAATTTGAATTTGAATAAAAATGATATGATTTTGAATTAAAATATATATTAATAAATATTTTCATATAATTTCAATTACCTTATTTTAAATTGGTTTATTAATATACATATGTATGTTTAAAAAAGTGTAATCATTCCAATAGTATATAAATTAAACTATACATTTATTAATAATAATATAGATATTTAATAAACTTATTATATTAAATAGATTTTTGTTAAAAAACATATTTAATTAAAGATATTAAAATATTATGTTTTTAATAAATATTTATTTTCAATTTAAGAAAATTAATATAGATCATTGAAGCTTAAATTCGGAAGTTATTAATTCAATAGAAAGTTATATAGAATTTAAATTATATATATATATATATATATATATATATATATATATATATAATTTCAATATTTTTATATTATATTTAATTAAAAATGTTATGTTTTTAATAAATATTTATTTTTAATTTAAAAAATATAGATTGTAGAAGGTTAAATTCGGAAGTTATTAAGTCAATAAAAAGTCATAGAATTTAAATATTATATATATATATATATATATATATATATATATATATATATATATATATATATATATATATATATATATATATTAATATTATTTCAATATTCTTATATCATGATTTATGATTTATAGTTTTAGTTTTATATATTTAATATTTAAAATTATAGAAATCCATGAAATGAAAAGATAAAAAGATACTTATATCAATATAAGTATTAATTTATATAGATTTTTTTGGAAATGAATCCTGGAAAATAAGATTTAATAAACATATTAAATTTTGATTAAAAAAAAAAAAATACCTAAATAAAAAATATAATGGATAGTTTTATTTTTTTCTCTATAATGAGTAAATTTTTATTTTGTTAAACTTTTGCTTTTAGTGTTATTTATTTTTAACTAAAAAAAATAATAAATATTATCAAGTTAATGTAAGAGTTATATAAAATTTAAATAAAAATAAAAATTAATAATAAGTTAATGATGGTAATGATGATGATGGTGGTTACGTTCACTGAGATTAATTTTTGGTTTATAGGACCTAAAGAAAAGAGTTATTTAGTTTGATTTAAGATTTTATTCCTATGCTCAAAAAACTTGGAGAGAAGTCTCCCGAGCTCACTATAATCTTGACATCTTAAAAGTCTAGGAAGGTCCATATTGCAACAAAGATTATGAAATTGAGCTCTAATGTGGTTGTACGCGGTGCACTCTAAGAGGAAGTGATTTTCATCCTCATGTTCATATTCTCATAGAGATGGCACATCCTTTCCATCCATGGTGTTGGCAAATCCTTTCCATCCATGGTGTTTTAGGAACTGTCCAACGACTTGTTTCACTATGGAACTCATGAGAGTTCGTTCAATCATAATTTATGATTTATAGTTTTAGATTTATTTTAAAATTTATTAAATATTTAATGCCATATATATATAAAAATTTTAAATAAATATAATAAATATATTAAATTTTAACTCAAAAAATAAATTTGAATTCATAAGAATATAAATAAAATGATTTCTTTTTCTCAAGTATTGTGTTTTAATAAATTTTTGTTTTTGTTAACGTTTTAATATTGGAAGTAGTGTTTTAATATTTTTTTGTTTTATTAACATTTTTATATTGTATATTATATAATATAAGGTTAAGTAATTACTCAAATGTTAATAATGATTATATGTTTTTAAAATATGTTTTAATAATAAAATAGTAAGATAATAGATTCAAGATAGAGTTATATTCAAGAGTATGTTATCATTTTTTAATTAAGTGGACCTTGTTTTAGCTTTTATTTGGATTTTTGTTATTACTCTATAACTTTCATGTTAGGAGGTTCAACAATGCTTTTCCAACTCTACCATGATCTCAAAGGAAAATATCTAGCATAATTATTCCTTTCATAGTGAGATGAGAGTGGCATTTAACACTTGAGAGAATATAGTTTTTAATTGTACAATCATTATAACTAAAGGAACATTCCATTAAAGAACATTAGGAGTACCTATTTAAAAGAACCAACTCAAAGGTGGTAAGTTTGAATACATTTCAATAATTGAAGCATGAAACAAAGTCAAATGGTTTTATTTTTCTAATGATTGGGAATATAAATTGTTTGGCATTGATGAAAATTGCTTTGAACGTTGAAAGATGGATTTTTAAATGGACATGTCTTTTATTTTCATGCAAGGCTACCACATGTATGGCTTTTTCCAAAGTGTCAAGAAAGTGTGGATACAAAGCAAAAAAATATGCACTTGTTCAAATCACATAACAAATCTCTTTGGTGATTCTTTCTCTTGCATTAGATCCTTCATCAAAAGAAAAAGTCAAATTTGTTTATCTAGATCTTTCTCTTCCCATGTCATGTACATCATGTGCTAATATCATTTTATGGTTATAAATACATAACAAGCAACTAGCATGACTAAATACATGTTGTCTCAACACTTGTGGATTCAAAGTATTAAAATATAAATTTGAGGAATATAAAATTAATAAGATTAGGTTTAGCCAAGTTCAGGAATATGAAAGAAAAATAACTCTATTACATTTGCTACACATATATGAGAATTGAATGGAGCCACCATTTTCATCATACTTTTGTGAGGATAGTAAATGTAACACACAAATTTAATTATTGAATATTTTAACAATTTATCAAGGAGGGAGGAGTTGTACACATATATGATTTCAAAATGGTTGTAAAAAATAAATATTCATATTTAAACTTGAATAATTTATTTTTGTTTCTTTATCATCATGTACTTAATACAGTTCTTTCATTGTCCAATCTTCCTAAAAGAAATATTGGAATAGGAGAAGAAGAAATAAATGAAAAAATATAGCAACACTTTAAAACATATTACCTATCACTACTATAGAACCAACACAATAAGAAAAACAAAATGATAAATATGTTAAAAATTTGTGTTGAACATAAACTCGATGAACAAATGAGACATATAAAGATTGCAGAGGAAAACAAAGAATGATATTTTTATATATTTCCCAACATGTAATTTTTCCATCATTTCCATATTCACGCTACCTCGCCTTTTAGTAAATGGATACTACTTGTAGCTAATCATATCCTAAAATTCATACCATTGCATTCCCTAATGAACATATCTATAACTGAGGTCATAATGAAACTAATGAACAAGAATTCTATAAAGAGAATAGTATGGAATCCAGGGAACAACCCAAGTCTAAAGCCTTTGTCACTTGCACAAAGAATATTTTTGTACACTCAAACCCTCCCCTAATCTCATTATATGTTATAATAGCTATGGACCAATAATATCTCTTCAATGTTTCTAGATTTATTTTGTACACAATAATATAGTGCATGACCAATAACATCTTCAAAATTAACGCATAAATTTGTAATTAATGATTGCATTGTAAGGTTTCAAGTTGCACATGCATGAGGTTGCTTATAACATAAGCATTATCTTAGAGTGTCTCTTCCTCTAATTTACAAATAGCTAGAGGTAAGAATAATTGCAAATTGAAAGAAATACTTAAGAGATTATTAAATTTGTTGGTTTGAAAAGTTGAAATTTAATTATATAAATTAATTTTATTATGGAAATTTGAAAATCTTTTTAACGTATTATGGTTTAAGAGAAAAACCACAAGATAAAGGTATCTAATGAATAAACAACAACCAAATTTAAAAGCCATATTCAAAATAATAAGCATAACCTTTTTTAAAATGAAAGTCATGGAGTTGAAAATACCTAGGTTGATTGAAGTTGAGGAAGCAACCTCAAAGCATAAAAATAACCCTAAAAATGAATGATTCTAGATGAAAACTCAATATATATACTTGAAAATTAATTTTCCAATCAAATTAACATGTGTTGAAATATGTAAATTAAACTAAAAAATAAAGAAAATCAATGACAATGATGTGGTCTTACTTTTAAATGTACTAAAAAAATTTTAACATTTTTTTTAAATATAAATAGAAATCGATGTCATTCTTTATATAACAATTTTCATATTAATGATTTAGTTTTTCAAAATAATCTTCCCACATAATCTATTTCTTGAATGTATCTTTACACCTTTAAGAATAATTACTAATTTAATAAAATATGCATATTATTTCAATCAAAACTAGTGCTAATTATGGATCGCTATAATGATAATGGATATAATATTAAACCTTCTATCTCATGCCATGTTAATGGGGGCAAAGTGTTTCAATTTTCACTTCTCTCGTGTCATAATACTTCATAATACATGACAATATGAAGTATTATGAACATTCACTCAAAACAAAATAAATGCAAACAACCAATGCATAATGTAATGATAAGCTTTCGACTTTCCATTGAATTTACCTTCAATATTAAGGAGGGTACAATGATTCATTTAACTCCACTTCTATTGTTTTTTTTTAATTCACTTTTATCACTATTCTCAGATATTTTTAATATTTAAGAATTCGGAGTTAGTAATTAGCAATCAACATTCATAAAATATCTCAAATATAATGCACATTGAACATATTATAATAGGGACGCGTCAATATCATGTATATAATAGGGATGCATGCTCTTGTCCAGGATTTTTATGGTTGGGTGTTAATGATAGAATGTGTTAAAACATAAATAATCACTTCATCAAACACTTTAGAAGTAAATCATATTTATTAATCAAATAAACATTTTTGTTATTGATATATATTCCAATGTTGGTTAGGTAGGGAGTATAAATTAATTATTAATTGGTTATTATTATTATTTTTTTTATTGGAATATATTCTAATAATAAATAATAGGCAATTAGTTATTTTTTTTCTTATTCCGTGATTAAATATTGTAATTAACAATTGTAAAATAATACAAACAAGTAATCTTATTTTATCATTTATCATTTTTTTATTTTTTTATTTTTTAACTTAGTTTAATCTATTAAATTAATTCTTTCTATTTGCCTCTTGAAATATCATAATCTAATCTCATATTTACACTCCCTTGGTATTTTTTATATGATTATGCTCTATATATTTATTATAGGTTTTTAGAATACTTGTATTTTTAATGTTTAAGGGATTATTTCAATTGGTTGTTGTTAATATTACTAATCCGATTTTTAGAATATTTGTATTTTTTAATGTTTAAGGGATTATTTCAATTGGTTGTTGTCAATATTACTAATTATTATTAATTTGACTAATTTCATATTTATATTCTCAATTTAATTTCTTTCAATAAAATGTTTTATTTTACAATGTTAAATTTATTAATAATATTATTTATAAATATTGAAAATGTCCCTTAAATTTGTTCCACAATCTTTATTATAAAACCCAAAAATATATACATACATTTTTCACTTACACATTATTTATGTAATATTTGATTTTATTGTACATTTATATCTCATTATTTATATTTTTAAACTGGTTAATAAATACTTTCAATATATATATATATATATATATATATATATATATATATATATATATATATTTATATATATATATATATATATATTTCACACATAAAAATCTAACTTGTATAATAAGACATAAACAAGGCAATATCACCATCATAATATGATATAATTTTTGGACTCTTTACATGAATTTGGAAATGAAACACACCATTTTGTGATAATCACTTGTTGAAGGTAAATGTCTTTTAAGATAAAAGAAAATTAATAGCAGTAATGCAACATAGTCCCTGCATCTATCACTAATTAATTGATTAAGGCTATGCCTCTTTGTGTGAGGCATGTATTTTGTTGTTATTCAAGAATACTCACATTTCTACAATATGTTGTTATTTACGTATTTTCACCTTCATATTCCACACAATGAAAGCTACCTTCACATAACTTTCCTCTGCAACTTTATACTCTGCATAATGAAAGCCATTGATGCAGGAGCATCCAGCTCAGGGTAAACAGAAAAACAGGTGTTTGTCTTACATCTTACAGTTGATTGGTTGACAGGTCATTGCACCTGGGTTTTTATTTTGTTTTTTTTTTTTTTTTTTAGAAATTCTATCATTAGGGCCTAATAGTCATTTACGTTCTGTAGTTTCACTTTAAAATTTCTTTTAGTTTATATCTAAAACTCATTTCCTAGATTAAAAGAACATGATTAAGAATGTAACCATATTCAACTGTTGGCAGTTTCAAAACGAAAATTGTTTCATACAGTAGTACAAAAGAGAGAAAAATACATTTTGTAAAGGTTGATTTTCCATCATAGTAAGAGAAAGAGAAAGCAATAAAACGAATAAGGAGATCTTTCAAAGAAACCATCTGTGAACTAATTTTCTGCAATAAATGCTATTTATTTATTTTTTTCCGTTTATTGTTTATACCATAGTGTGTGGAAACCTGAAACATATGCGTAGTCATAACGAAGACGAATAGAATTAATTTATACACAGGCACTGGAGCGAATACAACGTTCGACAAATTGAAGCATACTTGCAGGAGAGTCTTACATAGAGCAGAAATTCAAAGACATTCATGCAACCAACAGGCGATACAAGCAGTCCCAGGTATTATAACATTTTCCATATTGACAGAACTTAACAAAATTCCATTGTTCATAAGAAAATATTATTTCTGTTGATGAGTCCCATAGGACTTTAAAATATATTACATATTAAGTTTATGGACCGGGTTTGAAATCCCATACAAACAACGCTCACATTTGATGGCAAACTAATAAAGAAACAACAAAACAGAACTAAGAATCGACCGCGTAATTACTTATAGACATTAGTCTATCTACCCAGAAAGAGATGCATACACAGACCGAATAACGGTGGAATCCACGGCAAGAAACAAGGCACAGAAGCCTAGATTTCATAACCAACCAAATTACAAAACTACCAGAGGCTCATAAGGGAAACGACCCTACCCATTTGGGGGTTAATAGCTAAGAAGGTGAAGAAATTGCGAACGAACAAACTGCGACCACCTGCAAGGAGAAATAAAATCTTGAGAGTTAAGCCCTGCAGAGATTTTAAGCCAATATTGAAATCTAAATAAAAGAAATGAAGAGGGTTTAATGAGTTTAACTTACTAGAAGGGAGAAACACTGAATAAAGGAAAATATTCAGTCACCAATCAACAAGGGTCTGCTCACGAGGAGCGAAAACCATTAGCAACTCACAAAAAATGCTGAGGACTTGAAACAGGGATGGAAAGCTTACCATTAGGGAGCTGTTGAAGTGAAGCGGATGCCGAAACCCCTTGGTGACTTCGACCTGCAGGTGCCAGAAATAAATAATCAAGCTACAAGTAAACTGAAATGACAAAATTCTTAATAATGTCGAAATGAAATGTATACAGAGAGGTTAAATCAGAAACAAATACTAGAAGTCATCACATTGTTGAAGTCCAGTTGGAAGCCGCAAGGATTTGGCAAAACCCTTGCCACAGAGATGGTGTGAAAAGAGCCAAAGAGAGCCACCATATCGGTGGAGCCAAGCACAGAGTAAAACCTCAAGAAAATTTGAGCAACAAGTGAAATGAATGTCGACTGAACAGTATTAGGGTTAGGAGATAGCTCGGGAGAACACATACCGAGAAGTAGGACAAATGTCCATCTCAAGTCAGCCCACAAGGACGAGTGGAAATAAATGCACAGTGATTGCGAATTAAAACAAATCTGTAACGTATCATATGACATCACCAAACATTGAAATATCAATTCATAACTTATACTAAGTTTTTTTTAAACAGATTAATCAAAGTTTTGAGCGCAAGTCTTAAGGAGGGCTAGGCCCCATCAATTTTGGTATCGGAGCAGGTTGTGTGTGAGAAGAAAATGGAAGTTGGTCGGCGAGGTCATGGGAGAGCTATTCAAAGAGTAGCAGATGAAGGATTGCGAGAAGAGATTCTAATATTGAATGCCCATTTGGCAGCAGTAGAAGTGGGAAGAAGAAGAGATCCCGAGGGAGGTGATGATAGTGATGAAGAAGCTGCAGAGACAACAGATGGATCAGATGGAGAAGGAATCGAACTAAGAATGTTGAGGTCAGTTTTACTATTGAATAGTAAGCCAAAGCATGAGCTTTCGACTTATGATGGAAATTTATCAACAGAGGTACTGCTGGATTGGCTCAGTGAGCTAAATAAATATTTTGACTATGAGGAGATCAGAGAAGATAAAAGGGTTAAATTCACTGCCACCAGGTTCAAAGGACATGCGTCCTTATGGTGGGATAATGTACAGGTAGAGAGGAAGAGGTTGAACAAGAAAACTATAAAAAAATGGACCAGGATGGAGGCTAAATTGAAGGGTAAATTCTTACCCAAAGACTACTAGATTGCTATGTACAGACAGGTACAGAATTTAAAACACAAGGGGTTGGATGTAAGAGAATATACTGAAGAATTCTATAGAGTAAATCTGAGAGTTGGTTATATAGAAGACACCCTTGAAAAGACAATGAGGTTTGTGAATGGATTAAGGTGGGAAATATTAGATGAAATAAGTATTCTCCCACCTAGAACCATAGATGAGGCATAACAGAGTGCCTTAAAATCAGAGGAGAAAATAAACAGGAAAAAAATGCCAGAAGAGGAGGAGGATCTGGCAGAGGTAGAGCTGCCAATCCTAGTGATGAAGGCAGCAGTTCAAAGACTCCAGGAATAGCAGAAAAAGACAATAAAACTAGAGGAGGAAGGCCATACCAGCATGGAAGAGGTAATGGAAGAGGCAGAGGAGTTGCCATCTAGTGTTATAAGTGTCATAAGTGGGGGCACAAGTCTTTTGAATGTCTTTAGGGTGAACAAACAAGAGGAAGAGGAACATATGTTGCTTAGATGGAGGAAGTGAAGGCACCACCCCAAGAGGTAGAGAATGTACCAGAACTAGGTGAGGCCTTAGTGTTGAATAAAGTATTGCTGAAACCAGCAAGAGAGGAAGCTGAACCGACTCAAAGAAAAGCATTATTCCGGACAGTTGGAAAATCACATGGCAAATGCTGCAAACTGATTATTGACAGTGGAAGCACAGATAATCTAGTAGCCACATAGATGGTAGAGAAATTGGGGTTGAAGAGACTGAAACACCACACTCCTTACAAGGTGTCGTGGTTACAAAAAGGGCATCAACTGTTATTTGATGACCAATGTGAAGTTGAGTTCCATATTGGCAGATATAAGCATAAAGTTATTTGTGATATTATGCCTATGGACGTGTGTCACATACTGTTAGGGAGACCATGGCAATATGACAGAAAAGTGGTGCGCGATGGGAAGACAAACTGTTACAAGTTTGTTAAGGATGGGATTAAGCATACGCTTGTACCCATCAAGGAAGAAGAGACAACAGAAACTAGTGGAGTCAAAGCATTATTGGTGGGAGGAAAGGAATTTTTAAAGCAGATCGAGGACAACGAAATCAAATATGTTGTTGTAAGGAGGCAAAAAACAGTGTTATTGCATACTAAAATTATAGATCTACCTGAAGAAATCCAAGACTTGTTGCAAGATTTCAGTGACATTATAGTGGATGATTTACCGGATGAATTGCCTCCTAAGAGAAGTATCAATCATCATATAGATTTTATACCTGGAGCTAGTCTACCAAACAAGGTAGCATACCAAATGAGTCCTAAGGAAAATGAAGAAATCAGGAAGCAAGTACAAGAATTGTTGGATAAAGGGTTTATAAGGGAAAGTTTGAGCCCCTGTGCAGTTCCAACAGTTTTAGCTCCTAGGAAAGGCGGAGAGTGGTGGATGTGTACATATTCAAGAGCTATTAATAAAATTAATATTAGATACAAATTCCCATTGCCACGAATGGATGATATGATGGAATTCTTAAGTGGAGCAGCATATTTCTCAAAGATCAATCTGAAGAGTGGTTACCACCAGATTCGAATTTGAAAAGGGGATGAATGGAAAACAAATTTCAAGACAAATGAAGGACTGTATGAGTGGCTGGTAATGCCATTCGGTTTGAGTAATGCCCCTAGTACTTTTATGCGCCTGATGAACGAAGTGTTGAAAGAGTTCATTGGGAAGTTTGTGATTGTCTATCTTGACGTATATTAATTTTTAGCAAGACTAAGGAGGAACACTTTCGACATGTTCGAAGTGTATTGGAGAAATTACAGCAGGAAAAGCTGCTGATAAATCTAAAAAAATGTACTTTTTTCAGAAGGAATTGGTTTATTTGGGTTTTATGATTGCAGAGAATGAATTGAAGATGGACCCAAAAACATTTGCAGCTATTGTTAGCTGGCCATCCCCAAAGAGTCTATTTGAGGTTCGTAGTTTTCATGGGTTGGCAAGTTTTTTTATAGAAAATTATCAGAGATTTTAGTGGAATCTGCGCACCTATGTTGGACACCATCAAAAAAGAAAATCAACCTTTCTGTCGGACTGAAGCAGCAAAGAGAAGTTTTCAGATTTTGAAAAAGAAGATCACTGAAAGACCGATTTTGAGGTTACCTAATTTTAAAAAACTATTCCAAGTTCGTTGTGATGCTAGTGGTACATCCATCGGGGCAGTACTTAGCCAGGAAGACAAACCGGTCACTTATTTCAGTGAAAATTTGAATGAAAGCAGACAAAAGTACTCATCCTATGAGAAAGAATTTTATGCTGTCGTCCAAGCACTGAAGCATTAGAGACACTATTTGTTAGGTAACAAATTTGTTTTATTTTCTGATAATTCTGCATTACAGTATATTATGCAACAACACAAACTAAACCATAAGCATGCATAATGGGTTGAGTATTTGCAGAGTTTCACGTTTGTGTTGAAACACATTAGTGGACAGGCCAACAAGGTGGCACATGCGTTGAGCAGAAGAGCTTTGCTCTTACAGGAGAGTATGATATAAGTGTTGGGTTTCTAACATTTGAAAGATTTGTATCAAATAGATGCGGATTTCAGAGAGGCTTATGAAGCCTATAAAAATCCTTTGTTGAGGAACAATAGTCCATGGTTGGACTATAATTTGGAAGAAGGGTTGTTATTCAAAGGGGGACAATTATGCATTCCCGATTGTTCGATAAGAGAGAAAATTATTCGGGAGAAGCATAATGGAGGTCTAGCCGGACATTTCGGCATAGACAAGACTTTAGTACAGCTCAGACGTTTTTATTACTGGCCAAAGATGCGACGAGACGTACAGCAATATGTGACTAGATGTAAAGTGTGCCAATTGGCGAAGGGACATAGCCAAAATAAAGGACTTTACATGCCACTGCCTATTCCAAGTAGACCATGGGACTCAGTCAGCTTGGAATGTGTCTTGGGTCTGCCAAGGACGCAACGAGGTTTCGACTCGGTGATGGTGGTAGTAGACAGGTTTTCTAAAATGGCACATTTCATTCCTTGTTGAAAAACCAGTGATGCCACTCATGTAGCACACTTTTTTTTCACGGAGATCGTCAGATTACACGGCCTACCGATGTCCATTATTTCTGACAGGGATGTGAAATTCACAGGACATTTTTGGCGTACCCTGTGGAAGAATTTGGACACTCAGTTGAGTTTCAGCTCTGCATATCACCCACAGACTGATGGGCAAATGGAGGTGGTGAACAGGAGCTTGGGAAACCTGCTACGGAGTTTGATTGGTGAAAATTCACGGATGTGGGATCGTGTACTTGCTCAGGTGGAATTTTCTTATAATGACTCACCAAATCGCAGCACGGGATATAGTCCTTTTCAGGTTCTGTATGGCATGCATCCTCACAGAGTGCATGAACTGCGGGATTTGAGAAAGTTGGAAAGGAGGAGTGCTGACGGGGAAAATTTTGCCCAAGCAATGAGTGACTTACATGAGCAGGTAAAGTCGAAATTACAAGGCAACAGTAAAAAATACAAGCAGCAAGCAGATTTAAAGAGATGGGAAGTTTAGTTTAATGTAGGGGATGAATTTCTTGCGCATTTACGCAAAGAATGTTTTCCTAAGGGCGAATATAACAAGCTAAAATATAAGAAGATTAGCCCTTGTAAAATTCTTCGTAAATTCTCTGCTAATGCCTATGAATTACAGCTGCCACCAGGAATAGGCATATCGCCCATCTTCAATGTGGCAAATTTGTTTCCATATACTGCCAGTCCTAAAGATGACAGAGCGACACCGCCAGAACGGGACACCCAGTTTGAAAATGGTTCTTGGATGAGGAAAATGCCTATGGCTTAGCCCCTTGAGATCAAGAGCATTCTTGACACCCAGGTAGCCAAGTGCACTTGCAGGAAGGAGTACTTTCAGTACCTTGTCAAGTTGAAGAACCGTCCCATTGAGCATAGTTCATGGCTTAACGCAACACAAATACAACGAGCAGACTATTCTGTTGAAGAGCTCATGGAATGGAGCCATGAATTTTTGTTACCCCAGGAGCCTGATGCAGGAGCATCCAGCTCAGGGTAAACAAAAAAATAGGTGTTTGTCTTACAGGTTACAGTTGATTGGTTGACAGGTCATTGCATCTGGTTTTTTTTTTTTTTTTGAAATTCTATCATTAGGGCCTAATAGTCATTTACGTTTTGTAGTTCCACTTTAAAGTTTCTTTTAGTTTCTATTTAAAACTCATTTCCTATATTAAAAGAACAAGATTAAGAATGTAACCATATTCAACTGTTGGCAGTTTCAAAACGAAAACTGTTTCATACAGTAGTACAAAACAGAGAAAAATACATTCTGTAAAGGTTGATTTTCCATCATATTAAGAGAGAGAGAAAGAAATAAAACGAATCAGGAGATCTTTCAAATAAACCATCTATGAACTATTTTTCTGCAATAAATGCTTTTTTTTTCTTTTTTCTGTCTATTGTTTATACCATAGTGTGTGGAAACCTGAAACACATGCGTAGTCATAACGAAGACGAATAGAATTAATTTATACACAGGCACTGGAGCGAATACAACATTCGGAAAATTGAAGCATACTTGTAGGAGAGTCTTACATAGAACAGAAATTCAAAGACATTCACGCAACCAGAAGGCGATACAAGCAGTCCCAGGTATTATAACATTTTCCATATTGACAGAGCTTAAAAAAATTCCACTGTTCATAAGAAAATCTTATTTCTGTTGACGAGTCTCGTAGGAATTTAAAATATATTACATATTAAGTTTATGGACCAGGTTTGAAACCCCATAAAAACAGCGCTCACATCTGATGGAAAAATAACAAATAAACAACAGAACAAAAATAAGAATCGACCGCATAATTACTTATAGACATTATTCTACCTACCCAGAAAGAGACACATATACAGATCGAATAACAGTGGAATCTACATCAAGAAACAAGGCACAGAAGCCTAAATTTCATAACCAACCAATTAAAAAACTACCAGAGGCTCATTAGGGAAACGACTCTACCCATTTGGGGGTTAATAGCTGAGAAGGTGAAGAAATTGCGAACGAACAAACTACAACCACCTGCAAGGAGAAAGAAAATCTTGAGAGTTAAGCCCTGAAGAGATTTTAAGCCAATATTGAAATCTAAATAAAAGAAATGAAGAGGGTTTACTGAGTTTAATTTACCAGAAGGGAGAAACGCCGAATAAAGGAAAAGATTCGGTCGCCAATCAACAAGGGTCTGCTCACGAGGAGCGAAAACCATTAGCAACTCACAAAAAATGCTAAGGACTTGAAATAGGGACGGATGGCTTACCATCAGGGAGTTATTGAAGTGAGGTGGATGCCGAAAACCCTTGGTGACTTCAATCTGCAGGCACCAGAAATAAATAATCAAGCTACAAGTAAACTGAAACGACGAAATTCTTAATAATGTCAGAATGAAACGTATACATAGAGGTTAAATCAGAAACAAAGACCAGAAGTCGTCACATTGTTGAAGTCCAGTTGGAAGCCCTGAGGATTTGGCAAAACCATTGCCACAGAGACGGTGTGAAAAGAGCCAAACAGAGCCACCATATTGGCGGAGCCAAGCACAGAGTAAAACCTCAAGAAACTTTGAGCAACAAGTGAAATGAATGTCGAATGAACAGTATTAGGGTTAAAAGATAGCGCGGGAGAACACATACCAAGAAGTAGGACAGATGTCCATCTCAAGTCAGCCCACAAGGACGAGTGGAAATAAATACACAGTGATTGTGAATTAAAACAAATCTATAACGTATCATATGACATCACCAACCATTGAAACATCAATTCATAACTTATATTAAGTTTTGTTTAAACAGTCGAATCAAAGTTTTGAGCACAAGTCTTAAGGAGGGTTGGGCCCCATCATCCATCTTTGCATCGCTTTGTCTACACTTTTTCGTTCTACATAATTTCTAAAATTCGCACGATAAAGGCTTTATATGCATCTCTGCATTTCACACAATGTGTTATTAAGCCTGTTTCTTTGTGCGGGACCCACATTTTTCCATTATTCGAGAATATATGCATTTATGAAATTTTTCATTATTTCCATGTCTGCACCTTTATGCATCTCCGCATTTCACACAATGTGTTATTAAGCCCGACTCTTTATGCAGGACCCACATTTTTCCATTATTCGAGAATATATGCATTTATGCAATTTTTCATTATTTCCATGTCCACGCCTTTGTATCCCACACAATGAAAGCCTCCTTTTCATAGCTTTCCTTTGCACCTTTGTACTCTGCACAATGGAATCCATCTTTGCATAGCTTAGTTTGCACTTACGCACTGCGCAAAATTTCCACATTGTGCACAATGAGAGATTTATTTGCATCTTCACATTCCACACAATGTGTCATAATTTGAGAACATTGTGTTTCTGCATTTTTCACTATGCATCCTCCACACCCTGCACAATGAAATTAATTCAATTAAAAATAAAATAAAATAGTATCATTAAAATTTGTATTAATTGTAATTTAATACGTGGAAATTTAAGTCCCACAAAATTAATATATCAACTTCATTTCGAGGATTTCACATTATGCAGAGTGCGAAGGGGTAGCCAAGATTTTCATTATATGAAGTGCAAAGGTGGAGAGGAAGCTTTTATTATGCCCAGTGTGAAGTGCGGAGGATGCTTTATTATGCCAAGTGCAGAGAAAGCACTATGTGTAATGGAATTAACTCAATTAAAAGTAAAATATTAAAACATATAATTTGATAATCTAGTGACAAATCAAAGTTGACAAACATAGTTTTGAAAATAGAAGTCAATGTTTCTTTCATATTTTCAAAGAGTTGTATTTACTATCATTGATATTCGTTTTTCTATTAGGAATATATGTGTCATACCTTGGGAAATTTTTGGCCTACGTACGTAAGCCAGTTTATTGATTTATCAATGTCCAATATTTTTATCATTGAACTTAATCCATATTACATTGAATTTATTTGTTTTGGTATATGATTTGATTATTCCATATATACGATTTACGGAGCCATCTTGTGACTCATAGATTCCAACATATATTTCAACTAGCATATTTAATTTTATGAAAAGTTGGTAACAAATATGATTCAAATTGTGCTCGCATCCTCTCATTAAGCTCTTTGACAAGGTGTTGTTTCCATCAATTTTTTAGCACTTTGATTTTTCACTATACAAAGTGTGGAGGTGGGGAGGAAGCTTTTATTGTGCGTAGTGTGAAGTGCATAGGAAGCATAATAAAATTAACTCAATTAAAAGTAAAATATTAAAATGTATAATTCGATAATATATTCATGGATCAAAGCTTACAAACATAGTTTTAAAAATTTCTTTTTGGGTGGTCCAATGTTTGGTTCTCAAAACTATGTTCAATGGCACAAAGTGCGAAGGTGTGGTTTTGCACAGGTACAGAAGGAGCACAATGAAATATTTTTCCACACCTTTACATTACCTATTTTAAAAAACAATGTTGTTCGGCTGAATTTGATAGTTAATTGAACTTATATTTCATTATATTGTTATTTTGTAATTAATGTTTAACTTTACCATAGCTTGTAATTCCGTTGAACAATTAAAGAGGTTATTATTTCTATAATGTGCACAATGAAATCCAAACCATGAGAGACACACACAATTTCCCTCAATTCACTCTGAGATGTAGAGGAAGATTTCAATGTGCCGAGTTCTGAGGTATAGCAAACACTTTCATTATACTAAGTGTGGAGGTACTGCAAACGATTTTATTGTATAGTGTGTGGAGGAAGCTTCCATTCTGCTTCTTTCTCACCTGCTTCTACCTACAAATACACCTGTTTTGAAAATCCTTTATTCTGTAATAAAAAATACAAGATTAAAACATATATTTCTTCACACTTTGCACAATGTATCAATGTTGTGACAAGTATTTTTTTTTCTTGAGCTGACTTTCATAAAAAAGGACATACAAAAGGAACAAAAATAGATTTAAAAATGTATAAATTTAACAACACCATCAAAGCTAAAACTTTGGTTTTTTATGTAGTCAATTTGATATAGGTTTGAGGCTTTAAGTGTTTTGCATCAAGAAAAAAATTCTTAAATTTAATCACAAGTACGCCAAAAGAAAAAAAGTGCATGGTTCATTCTCTGAGCCCCATCGAAGTTGAGATTTTCACATTTTTTTTATCACCACTTTTCATATGGCTCAATGTTTTCATTATACAGTATCCATGGCTTTTGGAAAATTGAAAAGAATGCTAAAATGCATGAATGAATGCATAAATAGTTTAGCAAACATTTTTATTTTGCTATCTTAAATCAATTTAAATAATGGAAGTGAGACAAACACCAAGAAATATTACATTCTGCCATCATTTGAGAACATTGCATTTGCATGGTTTGCATAATGAAAGCTTTCTCCACACCTCCGTATTCTGCACAATGAAATTAACTACCTCTTCATAAGGAGACAAAGCACATGTTATTTAATATTGAAATTTTGCTGTTCTTTTTACTATAAAGTTTGAAATATGTTATATTTTTTAATCATTTAAAGTTATTGTTTGGTCAATTTAGTGTGTCCTAAATTGCTGCATTTAATTTGTCAATCCGGGAATCGTAAGCTGATGAAGTGCGGCGCACTATATGTGCAAGATAACCTATTTCTTAACTTTTTGTCGTTTTTGGTTTTTCTAAAGTGAAATGGAAATTCTAAGATGAAAACAAGTTTGGTTATGTTTGTTCAAGGAAGTGATATCCCCTATAATGATTTACCAACTTGAAACTTTAAAAAGCAAATTGAAATTTACAATGACAAGAAAGAAAATGAAAATGTACTGCTGAAATGAAAAGGTGCTGCTAATCTAATAAATCAAAACAGTAAACTAGTGAGCATGAAAACCAAACTATTCTTGCTGCCGACTAAACACAAAAGAAACTATGTTTAAGGAAATTCAAAATTGCAACAAAATAAATCTAAATCAGATTACATCAATTTATCTTCTGACCCTTCATCATTAGTCCAGCTATGATTTTCGGAAGTAATCATAAACAACTTGGGTAACTGATATTTAATTTGCAGAAAGTAAACTAATACTAAACCATACACTCATGATTCAATCCCTCACCATCAGTCCAGCTGTGGCTTTCGGAGGCAACTGAAGATGTCATGCATGATTTAATATATCTAAATTTGCAGAAAAGAAACTAATACTAAACTACACATTTCATAATGCAATCCCTCACCATCATTCCAGCTGTGGCTTTCGGAGGCAACTGAAGATGCTATGAGCAGCTTAATATATCTAAATTTGCAGAAAAGAAACTAATACTAAACTACACATTTCATAATACAATCCCTCACCATCAGTCCAGCTGTGGCTTTCGGAGGCAACTGAAGATGCTATGAGCAGCTTAATATATCTAAATTTGCGGAAAAGAAACTAATACTAAAAAAGAAACTAATACTAAAATACACATTTCATAATGCAATCCCTCACCATCAGTCCAGCTGTGGCTTTCGGAGGCAACTGAAGATGCTATGAGCAGATTAGTATATCTAAATTTGCAGAAAAGAAACTAATACTAAACTACACATTTCATAATGCAATCCCTCACCATCAGTCCAACTGTGGCTTTCGGAGGCAACTGAAGATGCTATGAGCAGATTAGTATATCTAAATTTTAACTACTGAAGCAGATAAACAAAACTGAAATGTACAAAGCAATACTGAAATTAAACAAAAGCTATGAAAAGCAAACTAGCAGCAGAACAATGTTAGTCCATGTCATTAGTCAAAAAGCTATGAAAATGCCCGGGCTGCCTATCTAAAACCTGAAAAACATAAACACTGATCAGTGGTTAACAATCATAAAACATGAAAAACAGAAATGAAATGGAAATTATAGAAGTTTATAAACAGAAATGAAACAACTGCAACGTATGAACATATGAATGGATTATGATACAATGATTTCTAAAGAAACGAAATAAGAAATATACACTAATACACAAAACCTTAGCTGAGCAGGGGCCCTCTACACAGCCTTGGCAACGGTCCTCAAATACGAATTAAGTTGAAAAACAGAGTCTTCTCATATTAAAAAGCAGTCATTACAGAATAGTAATGTTACGGCACAAGTGCAGCGTAATCACTACAGAGCAGACTAATCAAAAGATAACAGAGACTACATTCACTAATATCGACTAACTTCATATGCGTATGCAAACGCATTATATATAACAACAAACTATAACTGTTTCCTAAAGTTCATGCTAGTGGAGAGCACATAGACCACTACGTCCACGGATATAGGAGCATGGCCGTGTTGGAAAGTAAATCTACGAGAGGTGGATGCTTGAATTCGACTCTAGAACCCTGTACAGATGTCGATTTAACCTCTGCAGGCTTAGAAACGGCCGTATGGGTCTTCATGTGACACGAAACAGAGTCCGGCCGACATGAAACTCCATGGTTGACTTCCATGTGGACGCCTTTGACCGCGGCTTCTTTGGATGAGTTTGCTTGAACCAATAGGACACGAACCATGTCCACGTCATTCCTGACCTGCCCATGTGGCTCGTTTTCCTTGTAGACCCCTGTAGCATAGAGTTTCACAAAATAGCTGCGGAAAGTTGCAGCAGCTGCGGAAAGTGGCAAGATTACGCAGCTGAATGAACAAAATCTAGATCAAATAGCAAACACAAAAATATAATTAAAAACCATGTTAAATGCTCTTTTGCACATGATATTGACAATTTGGGAGGTTTAGGAGAGTGAAAAAGGTATGGAAAAGTGTATGGAAAAGATGCCAATTTGGGACTCAACATACCCCCACTGTGAAGGTGTTGCATGTCCTCATGCAACCAAAATTTTGATACTCTTTCTTCAATTCATGTGCCTTGATACTTCAGCCAGCACATCCAATCCTCTTCTCTTCTTCCTTGTTACTGCCATCATTCTGGGTTTCTTCATTAAGCACCTAAATTTGATATTTACAAGTGCTCTGCTCAATTTCTGGCATTTCCTTTTCAATTTCTTATTCTTCTTTTGCCATATTCCCAAATGTAACATAGTATTATCATGGATGATCTTGTCCAGCTTACCTTGTTCTTTCAATGTTTCATTTTCATTTTTGATGTGCCTATTTAAAAGCTCCAGCTCAAAAATTTCCTGTTTTAATGATTGGACCAAATCATCCTGCAATGTATGTGGCTGAATGGAAGAAGTACTTGGACCTGTGGCTGTCTTTTCCAAATATTCTATATAGTCATATACCTCCTGCTGCTTGGGGTCTATTTCAGGTGTCCTTTTTATTGGGCTGTCCCCAAAATGCTGTAAAGGAGAGTTATGTTCAAAATTTGGCCGAGGAGGGCTTACATCAATATTTTGCTGAGAATAAGATGGAGTATGCTCATTGTCTGATTGGGAATGAAATGAACCAGGTTCACTAACTGACTGAGATGGACTATGGTCAGTTGGGGATTGTTCAGATGTCTCCTCACCCAAATCAATGAAATGAGGACCTTTAATTTGCGTTTTTCTCAATTTTCCCTTAAGTCTGCTGCTTCTCCTCACACGCTGTGGTACACTATCCTTTTGTTTTTGTTTTCCTTTTTCTTCCTTCTTGGATATAGATGACTGTTTTTGAAGATAGACTAATCTTTCAGATAGCATTTGATGATCTTCTTCTTCTTCAGAAGGAGTTTTATGTACAGCCTCAATAGTTTCTTTCCCTTTTGGTATTATTGGCTTCTTATCCTTGATTTCCTTCTTCTTTCTTTTTACCAATCTCTCTTCCCTATCAGTTCTTTTCATAGTAGTAGTAGGAGTATTTTGGATTTCATCAATTGTTCTTTTCCTTCTACTTCTTCTTGCTGTGCTAGCTGCGGGAATTTCCTGAGTAGGAGTAATTTTGGTTTCAACATTTATTCTTTTTCTTCTACTCCTTCTTATTGAACTACCTTCAGGAATTTCCTGAGGTTCCTCAAAGAAATTTCTAACTAGAAATTGTTCCCATGTGTCTTTTCTTTCCTTTAACTCCTTTTCAATCAGAATTTTTATAAGACCGTGGTGATATAGATGAGGCTCTACATCTCCTAAGTGTTTTTGAACAGTCACAGCCATTTTCTTCAAGCTATTGAATAGAAAATATGGGAGATTAAGAGTTTGGTTTCTAGAAAATTCATTAATAGCCTGGTATGGTACATGTACATAGACCCAAAACGGCCTTCACATGTAATGAATTTCTGAACAATTAGCAGTAAAGTGGCCCATTCTTCTTTTATTGCATGCACAGGGATTCCTCTTTTAAAAACAGTTATGTCCATACCTTGATTTCGTAGGATTGTTCTCCATGCCTCATCACTGATGCTTTTATTTTTGAACCAACGCTCTCCCTCCTGAAGAAGTTCCGTGGCTGTTGCTATAGATGCTTCATTGACTGCAAACTTGAGATCTCCAATCTCTGCTTCCGAGCCATCAAACGACCTTGCAAATGCTTTCGTAACTTCTTTGTGATAACCTCTGAATTTCTGAATAAAACGCAGCCATTTTTCTTTCTTCAATATCTCTTTTGCTTGCGGATATCCCTCTATAAACTTTGGTCCTTCCGGCTCTGCCCTTAGCAATTTACCCATTTCACTTTTATGTTCTTCACAAATTTTCCTTCGTGGGGGTTTAAGTGGAAATGGAACGATTGAATACACAGGATCGA
>MU968307.1:4874957-4985010 GCA_034641835.2 Pinus albicaulis
TCTGTTAAGTCCCTATATTAATAGTATAGCCCCTTATTATGTTAGTGTAGCCCCCCTTATTGTTATTATTGTACACCTGTAACCCCTATTTTGTTATTATTGTGCCCTTAAATTATTATTGTTGGGTCGGCTAGGATTACATTGTGGCCCACTAGGATTACATTATGGCCCCATGGACTCCTATATATAGAAAGGAGGTTTTGTAAATTGTATCATCCAAGAATTGTGCATTTATGTAATGTATTGGAGGTTGCCCCCTAGAAGTGGCTTATTTATAAGGCGTTGATATCTCTTTTCTTCTATTTTTGAAGTTGGTTACACAACATTTGGTATCAGAGCTTGGGATTCTAGGGTTTTGCTGCTCCAAACAGGTCATCGTGGCATTTTCGCTATAACTTTTGTTCGGTGAAGTTTCAGAAGCTGAAATATTTAGGGTGCGAAGCTGAAATCCTGAGGAAGATTGTCTAAAAATTTCAGAGCTTAGTTCGCAATAGTTTCAGAGATATCATCTGTGGAAGTCAGGTCTTGTTTCAGGCTCCTAAACAGGTCATCGTGGAATTTGCGCTATAAATTTTTTTCTACGAAGGTTCAGAATCCAAAATTCATATGGTGAGAAGCTGAAATCCTGAGGAAATTCATAAAAAAATTTCAGAGCTTGGTTCGAAATATTTGTGGAGATATGATCTGTGGAAGGTAGTGCTTTTTCAGGCTCCTGAATTTCATCTCAAAGAGGTGATCGTGGGAAAAGTTCAATAACTCTCTCTCCGGGGATCAGATTGGAGTGCCGTAAAAATTGGTCGCACTTAAACAGACTATAGTTTCGTGGCTATCAATTTCAGAGACAAAGGACAAAACAGTGACACGTGGCAAGTCGTACAAATTTGCTCTACTGATCCAGTCCAGAATTAGGTCATTGTGGGAGATTGGACACAACTTTGTCTTGGAGAATCCAAATCAGGTTAGACCTGTAGCATTTGAAAGAAGCTTCAGAGGGCTACTACAGGGCTGAATTTCAGATATTGAATATTTTCAATCACAGAGATAATTCAATTCCAATATCGAGCTCCTCAAAGCAAGAAAAAGGTGTGTATTGTTCCGAATTGCACAAGTCTTGTTTAAAGAATCAAGTTGAATTGATTCCAAGGGCATATTGAAGAATTTTTGTCAGTAATGGGTTCTATTATGCCTCCAAAAAATAATTCCATACCCATTAATCCCTCAGAAAGCTATACTATGACGCATGAGGAGGAAGAATTGCAATATGAGATATCAAAATTACGGTACCAAGTGCAACACGTTTCAATCTTACGAAACAGCGCGAAGATGAAATAGATGGTTTAAAAGCAGAAATGGAGGCTAAGTTGGATGGTTTGAAGGATCAAATAATAGCTAATATGGATGATAAATTAGTGGAAGATCACATCGAGCATCAACAACAAGTTCTCAAACTCTCAAAGGATAACCCAACTTTGGTAAAGAATCTAATGAAACAACAGAAAGATCAACATCATATCGAAAGAAGTTATGAAGTAGTCATAGAAACAAGAACTCAACAAGTACGATCAATTTCAGAGTATCTCAGAAAGTGGAAGAACTTTCCTGTAGAATATTTCACATGGGAAGATGGGAATTTTATACAGAAGCATCAAGAAATAATCAAGCGTTGAGGACAACACTTGTTGAAGGAGAGGGGCATGTTAAGTCCCTATATTAATAGTGTAGCCCCTTAGTATATTCCCAGTTTAGCCCCCTTATTGTTATTATTGTACCTGTAACCCCCATATTGTTATTATTGTGCCCTTAAATTATTATTGTTAGGTCGGCTTGATGAACATTGGCCACTAGGATTACATTATGGCCCCATGGACTCCTATATATAGAAAGGAGGTTTTGTAAATTGTATCATCCAAGAATTGTGCATTTATGTAATGTATTTGAGGTTGCCCCCTCGAAGTGGCTTATTTCTAAGGCGTTGATATCTCTTTTCTTCTATTTTTGAAGCTGGTTACACAACAAACTCTCAACAATCTTTGACTTCTAAATAACAAAAATTTATTCATTTCCTCCTTCTGGAATTTAGACTTGGCTAAATCATAAATTTGAGGAAAATCATTCAACGAAACAAACAAATCATCAAACTCATCTGGTTCATGCTCAAATCGAGCAATTGAAACTAAAGCAGTAACATTAAAGGCTATCTGTCGCGGATCATACTCTCTCCCTGGAATGGTTGCAAATTTACAACCCTTTATTTTGGCGACTTCCTTTTCAGCGTGATTGAAGTCATTTAAAGTAAACTGACCACAATTGAATGGGAATTGAGGCCACATTCTCTTCTTACTATTGTTTAAATATCTGGATATTCCTTCAACTGTTAATTGATAGGAAATTTCCTGGGCGAGAAGTTTGTCTGGAACAATAAGAGGAAGAACATGGGGTTCCACAATACTCCCAAAAATCCTGATGTATGTAAATTTCTCCTCTCCAAACCAATCTCCTATTGAGGATAAGTCGGCTTTAGCTTTATCAGAGAATCTAGGAGGGAAGCGATTGAAAATGGTTTGGAAAACAGGGATAAGGAAACCATGGCATATTCTATATACATTATCTTGGAAATGAACTTTCCAAAGAAGTTTATGATATATATGAATTGGGGTAGGGTCTTTGGGAGTCCATTTCCATCCAAACAAGGGAAACTCAGAATTAAAACAAAGAGCATCTATAATATAGGCACAAAAGAAAAAAGGAGTGGAATTTCCAGCGGTTTTATCTTGTCTGTACTCAAGTATTCTATTAGCCATTCTATCAGAAAGAATAACAGCCCAATCCATAATGTCGGAATTGAAAGCAGCTAGGATTAATGGGACCATTTGTATAGAAAACCTAGCTGAATTATCATTGCCAAATAATCTACACATCATGGCAGCGGCATAGCAATACGGAGGTAAGAGGGAATCTACAGAATACATACCGGATGCTTCATTTCTGTGCTTCTCAGGATTTTTCCTCCAATATTTGATAGGATCAGATTGGACTTTATTATTATCAGCGAACTCTTTGATAAATTCTTTGTTATACACCTTCTGCGGATCCAAAAGGTGATACATTGCCTTAATGTCTTCTGCTTTAAACGACCCAAAAGACACTCCAGAAGCTGAAACAAACGTTCTGTCCTGTATCTTCACACTATCGATGACCCATCGAATTAGATCATAATAAGGCATGATGCTCGCTCTGGCTGCAATTCGATGCAAAAATGAATTTGCAAGTGTTTTTTCAGTAATCTCAGAGTCGGAATCTGAACTATCTTCATCTGGAACTGATGCCTTTTCCACTGTGACTTTGGGGTTTTCTTTCTCCAATATATTGTAGACTGCTTCCCACGTCATTCTTCCGAGCCCTTGGCATGATGTATCTGTGACTAATCTCAGTTTTGTGGGCTTTTCTTTTGAAACTGTAGGAGTCTCAACAAACTTAACAAGAATAGCGGTCTTGGCTCTTCTCGCTCTCTTTGACATTTATGCGTTTGCTATTACTTCCCTTTGTCTGTGAATGAAAGGGCTTGGTGTTCCTTGGCTCTGCAAAACAATAAACTTTCAGTCGTGACAAACAAGCAACTTGAACAGAACGTTTATGAACAAATGATTCGTTATTTATTGGTTTCGTATAGCGCGTAAATGTTCTTTTTGGGTCACACTCACGTATTAAAAACCAAATCATCAACCAATATTCATTCGATTTGCTAATAAATACCTACGTACAAATGGAGATTTGGCGCTTGTGAAATATTATAATATTCACCTATTCTGAACTTTTCGAATGTAATAAATTTCATTTATCAATCACATCGAAAGTTTTCAAATGGCACATAAATATCACAATACAAATTTCTCGATTTGCCGATTGCGATTGTAAACTTTTGTCGATTTCCGATTCGATGGTTATAGATTGTGATCGGGAAGTTTCAATCGAAAGGAATTGTTAATAGCTTTCTCCGATTTCTGATGGTGGGGTCCACCATACAAAAAATTTTCATTTAAACGGACAAATGTTTGTTTTTCCTTTGAAAAGCGTTTATTGTAATAACGCGTGTCGCATCGGGGAATTTCAATCGACCACAAAGAGCTTATTAAAGAGTGTCTCGATCATGCGATTGCGACTGGTCGCATTGCATCGGAAGTATGTGAATGAATAACTTAAACTCTTTGCGATTGAAGATTTGCGATCGAACTAATCGCATCGGAGGTTTTGGACTTGTATATAAAATTTCCTCTAAGGGTTCTCTCCGATCTCCGATTGCGATTGTTATTCATTGGCCTTTTAAACTTGATAAGGTCTTGTATATTTGATCGGATCGGAAGTTTTTTCGAATGTTGTATTTGGTTTGTAAACAAACAAAGATGAGCTTTTTCAAAACAATGAATCTTTATTTCTAATTCTTTTATTTCTATAAAAAGAAAAAGGGACCCTATTTCTAAATGAATTTTATTCTAAAATTAAGAAAAAGGGAGGGTTGTTGTATAGTACAACACCCTCAGAACAAGATGACCAGGAGGGGGCTTTGAAAGCTAACCCGATCAACTGGTTACCCCCCTACGTTTGACCACGAAGACCATCTATGCAAATACCGGAAAACTTGGATGGCCTGATCACCTACCTGCAGACTCCGCTGACCCCAGGTGAGGTCCCCATCCTCAGTGATCCCTACGGACGCCTCCATGAGGTCAAGTTTAATGATCATAATCTAGTGGACCATGATGCTTTTCCTGGATTGGCCTCTGCATTATACTTTGACACTATACATGAGGATGATGGACTCACGGTGATACCTCAATGCTGGGTATGTGGCTTGGTGGGATCCGAACTTCTGAATCTGCTCTGCATGCCCCACTTTGGCCGTTACAACATCACAGATCAGTTGGCATGCTAGTTACTTGCCCTTCTTCACAATGGCTACTTATGGATTCGTGACAGGGTCCCTATTGATTCTAAGTTGATCCATAAGATTACGGGCCTCCCGATGCAGGGGCCACACCTGCTTGAGAAATTCGGAAAGAAGTACGAAGCCGCACCACTGCAGTGACTCGGGACGAGTCACAAGATTTTGTTGGGGGATCGTTGGAACAGGGTCTCCTAACAATCTATGAAACTGGTCCATTTTGATTACTTTTTATTATATTTAGTATAGCGCAGGGGTTTTGGGGTGGGTCAAAGCCCCGAAGGCATTGTAATGGGTCAAAGGGTAAAACTAGGGGTCTAAAAACCATGGGTTACAGACCATAGGAAAGTCGGAGCTAGATTGTTATAAATAGAGATGTATTTTGTATCAAAAAGGATAGGAATTGATGAGCTATTGATGCAATCTGTTGTTTAGGCTATCTGTTTGGGTTTTGGGGAATGGATTCCTGCTAGCTATGTGCGTGGAAATCCTAGTCTAGTTGTGTGCGGACCCTGCTATTGTGTGTGCAGGTTGGGAAGGGAATTGTAAGGAAAGATTGATGAATGAATTAATGCGAAGGATTATTAGAGATCGGAATCTGTGAGTACTATTGTATGAATTTCTAATATTTGTTGTGTTATGCATTTTTGTCTTTCCACTGCGAAGATCTGTGTACTGAATGCTTGGATCTAGATCTATTATGCTCTGTTTATATAATACTGTGTTGATGTTATAGAAAGCATATAATTATAGATCTAGTGCACGTGGATGCAAATAGATACATACTTAACCCTGCGAAGAACAAGGTAATCTACGAATTACAGAAACAAAACACAGCTCTACTTGCCTTACCCTTCCTTTCTCAGGGTGCAGAAACTTAGTTCCAACACCAATCCATACTACTTTGGGTGAGACTGTGACCTGCGAAAGCAGGGCACTGCCGAAAGGGCTAGTAGTATAGGGGTTTGTTGGCAAAAATTGCACACCGAACCTGGGTTAGGACCCCTCAAGCCAACAAGGGTTGTGGTAGCCCATGGCTTTAATCATTCCTTGATGACATGCTTCTGGCGCCGAAGTTTCTCGATCGCGTCCTGGAGAGTGCTGCTGGTCCGCAAATGTGCTAACCGCTATGCAGGCACCAAGGTGGGTAGTGTAGCCTCGACCTGCACGAAAGCTTCTTCCTGCTGTCGTAAGTCCTGATTGACCTTTTGGAGGACCGGGTTGAACTGGACCATGGTCCAGCGCTGCATGACTGATTCTAGAAACTGGGTGCCCTGAGCAATCTGCTCTGCGATGGTGTTTGTAGCTTCAGCCAGTAGTGTAGCGCGCTAGGCTCGAACCCCCGGTGGCGTGGTAGGATGCACTATGGCCTGTAAGTCGGAGATTCGCTTCTCTAATTGTGCCTTGATGGTCTGTATTTCTGCCCGTGACACTTTTATTGTTGCAATAATACTTTCTATCTTGGCCCAAGGTGTAGCTGTAGCTGGGACTCCATCCAGAACCTCCGTGCAGAGCTGGTGGATTGCCATTTCAAGTTCCAACTGATTTGATATAGCGATGCAATTTTCTGCGTCTTTCCGCATGAGGGACCGCTTGGCTATATTGAGCAGTCGATGCACCTCCAGGTCTCGGTGGTGGGTTTCCCAGATCATGACGGTGTGGAGACCCTGTAATGCCTTGTTTGGCAACTTAGGTAGATCCAAGTGTACTCTTGTATCTATTTGGAGTTGGGTTCCTACAAGGGCAGTGCTAGGCAAAGAGCAGAGATGGCTTTCTTTCTACGCCAGCACGGTATTGCTGATTGCTAAGGGCACCCATCTCTGAATTACGCTGGTCTAAAGCTTATCTTCCTTCCACTGGAGGGTGTGGAGCTCGGCCTGAAAGGTGTCATTTGTAGCCTTCTGTTGTTCTGCTATGGCTGCCCATATATCCTTTGTGGCTAATGTAATTGCGTCCATGATTTGTTCAAGGTCACCGTCAGTGAGCGTGACCATCGCATCATATTCCTGGCATTGGGCGTGCTGATTTTTTTGGGGCCCTTTTTCAGTCTCTCCTGGCCGCTTTGTAGTCTGGAGGGAGGTGGTAGCTTGGTTATTGGTCCTGTGCACACTCTGTGCCAGCTGCGGACCGGCCATGGCATCCTTATCAGTGACCTGTGGTTGTTGTGAGTCCCTCTTCGCGGCTGCGTCCGCACCCCCTTCACTTGGTCCTATGGTTTCCTTGGGGTTGATAGTTGCACAGGTCTCTTAGGTGCTCTATTCGCTAGGGATGAAACCACTCCTCCACCCAAGGAGCCAGAGTGCGATTATCCTATCGATCTCCTTGTTCCCTGACCAAATCATGACTTCCTCCTGTTCGGGCTCTGTAGGTACCGAAGTCTCCACGGGACTAGGAGCTGGAGTCTTAGTGGGAACAGGGATGCTTGATTCTTGGGGCCTATCGGCAGTGAGAGTGGGTTGCCTTGCCATGAACAGGATGCTACAGGCCCAGAAAATCGTGTAGTATAGAAAAACTACATACAGGTTACGAAAGTAATATGGAACTATTTTCTGAGCTAGCCATCCTACTTTATAGTGCCTATGGCCGTCCAACGGTAGGGTAAATTTCACTCAGAGCTTACCATCAAGTAAACGGAAAAAAATCGCAAGGAATCGCTCCATTAATTGCCATTCGCCCGCTCTAGTCAACGGTAACTTTTCCTCTCTAACTGATTTTACTGTTCCAACCGTCACTTTTCCTCCCGTATGTGCATTCTGCGTACCTACTGAGCTTGGACTAAATACCCGCACCTCTTGCACATCCGACCTCAACACAAGCTTGTTCCCTAGGTACCCCACAACCAAAGACATATTTTTCCAATAGGTGTCATCCCAAACAAACTAGATCCCCTGCGTGAACAAGTCTCTTAGGTGTTGTAAGTAGTGCATATCCCCAAACAAACTTTCTATAATACCCTACATGGCCAAGGAGTGACCGCAGTTATTTCCTTGTTGTGAGAGTCACTGAATGTATGATAACTCTACCTTCTATATCTGCATCCCTATTCTTAGCCAACGTAAGGTGCGTTTCAGTGCTACCCATTCGCAGCTTGAGCGGCTTGATAGTCGTGCACACCCCTTCCAATTCTATGTCAGAAGCAGCTTGTAGATCATCCTTACCCTTTGTCGGGGCTAGGCTATGGTAGCTGACCATGCCTGGTATCCGTGTTTCCCGTGTGGGTATTTCCAGTGTGATAACCAGGTGAAATTTACCCCATAACCTAGCGTCAATGTCTCACAAAACTGCATCAAGCGCCCTTGTCCCGCCTACTAACCCAAATGTTCCTAGGAATTCTTCCTTCAACGTCCCCCAGTGGTAGGTGCACTGATGTAGCTATACATCTAAGTACCAAGCAGATGGAAGCGGCCCTAGGTCATGAATAAGCAAGTGAACCCACTCCTTAGTCATCCTGTCACACCACTTATTTTCCCATGCAGACATATATTCGTGTGGATCTTTTGATCCAAGGAATGTTTTGACTTGCACGCTGGTTGGTGCTTCAAATCGCAGGATCATCATATCCTGACATTCTTCCCAATTCTGGAATGCCTCCTCATGCGTCTCCCACCAATGCGCATGTGTTCCGCACATGGCTAGTTTAAAGGCCCATAGCCTTCATCCCTTGGGAACCTCTACTTCGAATGCTCGCAAAAATTTCTTAATGCTACCAAAACCATCAAAGTAGGGTAGGTATCTTACCTCTGATGAAATGCAGAGGAAGTCCCTTGTGATGCGAAGACATCGCAACACCGAGACATCTTGCAACCATTTTTACCAATTCTCCATATCCCCATCAAAGTCAGAGAAGAATTCACTGTCCTTTTCCCAATAGAGTACTCCTTCCACCATGGGGTTGATCCGATCTTTGTCCCACGCAGTCAACTTATAAATGTGATCCACCTCCTCTTCATCGCGCACTGGCTCTATGTATCGTTCGCCTTCCGCAAGATCTAATGTTACTATCACCCTTGTACCGTTATTCTCAAACACCATGCTTCTATTTTCTAGGTTGATGAAACTGCCCATATCTATGGCCCAGTCTAGCCCTAAGAGCGCAGTGTAGGGGTCCGCATCTTCTACAATTTCAATTACTTCAAATTCGGCTCGGGCCCTCACTCCTGCAATATCCACCGTAATTTTAGACAACCTTCCTAGTAGGATGATTTTCTGCCGATTTTCCATGCACAGCTAGATAGTGGACCATTCCAACCTAGGCTCTCCCATTCGTTGCCAAGTCTATTTAGGTAATGCATTCTCATCTGAACCCAGGTCCAAAATAACCTGACTCATCGCGTAGTCACCAATATGCGCAGACAACTGCATTTCTCTTCCGGTGCATTTCTTATACCTGTATAGTTTGTGCAAATCCTTGACCTCCAGAGATAGATTGAGTCATGTTGCGCAACTATCTATTAATGCCTAAATATTCTCCACAGCCTTTGGGTTACGCAGTAGCTTCATACATGCCTAAAAAAAAGGCTCGACATCCTCATCTACCTTGAGGTTCGCAGGTGGCCGAGCAGTAGTTGCCTCTACCTCAGCAAAGTCCTTGCGAGCTGTGATAAATGTTTCTCTCCCCTTTTTTAAGTCCAAAACTTCTTGTTTACTAACATCTTGTTGGATCAGAGGTTCCATTGCAGCCTCCTCCTCAGGTCCCCTAGTGGCCATCCCACTGCATGTCACCACATTCACACTCAGATCCTTGTCTCGCAACTCAACCTTAACTCTCTACACATTCTGCGTAGGTGTCGACTACTTTTCCTGCATTTTTTCTATCAAGATTGGACAGTCTTCAATCGAATGATCCAACTATCTGCAATACCGGCAGGATTGCCTAGTGGGGTTCAGGTAGTCCCTTGCAAAGTGTCCTGCTTCTCCATAGTTATAACAAATTAGCTGACCTAGTCCCTGTCCTGAACTTCCTCCTCGACCGCCTCCCCTGCCCCTAGTTGGGGAGCTGCATATGCCTGTCGGAGACCCTGGCGATGTAGGATCCATTTTTACCCTATATAAGTTTCCTCGATCTATCATCAGATCATACGTTTGACAGTTATGCTCATTATGTCCTACTGATCAACAAAACCTGCACTACTGCTGATTTACTTTTGAGACGTGCGCACCTAGGCAGGGGCAATGGTTTGTATCATGCAGGCCAGCTACATGGAAATCCTCACACCACAGCGCAGTTCTGCTGGAGCCTGGACGTAACGGACTAAGTCCTCTGCTTGATCCTGGGTGTAGCGGGCTAGGTCCTCCTGCCTGAATATAGTATGTTAGTAGAGAGCAGTTATATTTGGTGTTACCATTCACCCTGCATCATATGCACCACCTTTCAGGACTAGATTCTGCTCCTCGCTCTTGTCGCAAGTTTTGGATCTCCACGTGCATTGCTTCTAGTTGCCCTTGAATTTGTTGGATGCCCAGCTAGGTCTCATCTCGAGGTGCCGCTTCTAACTTCATCGCAGCTTCCTAGGCTTTCTCCTGTGAGTCGAAAGTTTGGTGACCCATAGGTGTGCGTAGGTGAGGCAGTGACATGGTGATGAACCATTTTGTATGCTGTCTATCATCATATTGAAATCCTCCTTCTCTAATCTCTTTCGTCATTCGTTGATCGACCTCCCACATAGACTCAACAGGCCCTTTCTTGAAATCTTTGAGATCAACCACTATTTGCGAGAAGGACTTAGGCTTATTAAATTGCTGCTTCAAAGCATTCTTAACCTCCTCAATTGTTGTGTTCGTATGTTGTCCGATGTATCCCACGTACCAGTCCAATGCTCTTCCTTCAAAGGCAAGGGATAGTTGTGCCCACCTCACCACATCACTAGCTACGTTCTGCGCAGTCCATACTGATTCTGTGAAAAACCAGAACTGATCCATGTCTTCATCTCCTACACCTTTAAAAGTGGGTAACTTCATATGCATGGTCATGTCATCTTCCAGTGGTGGCGGAGGTGTAGGTGAATTCTTACCCCTATGCTGGTTCGAAAGTGGTGTGGCTGGAGGACTCTACGAAGCTGCTTCCCTTACTAGACTATAGATAGATCTATCTCCTTCTAGGTTGGTCCTGTAGTATTTGTCACTTCGCGTTGTTATCCCGTCCAGATTAGGGGTCATTCACTTGGTATGGCTACACAGAATACTTTTTTCGCATAATAATATCTTGACCAGTAATGGTAATGTCTTCAGAAACTTACCTTGGAACCCCGTGAATAATCTTTGCTCGGCTTTAGAGTAGGATACAAACTGATCGATGGAAAATTATGTCACAAATCCTCCTAACACATTGTCTACCCAATCGTCCACTGTGCGAGTGGTGGTGTTATCAGTCTTTTCTAACTGCTATATTAGTTCGAGGGTCCACTCTGTGATCCGCTCATCCTTCCAACACTTTGGAAACTCTACCAGCCTTGCGAGCCACTCCTGTAGCTCGATCGCAATCGTTACAAAGAAGATCTCGTAGATCTCTATAAAAATGTAATTATTCTTCCACTCTTTGGTGGTCAATTTTTCACTACGATTTTCTTTTACGGCAAATTCCTAAACTTGTTGTTAAAACCAGTCGTCAATTTCCTTTTTCTCAGGCTTCTAGTACAACCTTGGCATTACCCAATTCCTCTCTCAAAATTCTTAAGGTCCCGACAACAGAACCATTTGTTGGCTCGAGGGGTCCTGACCCAGGTTCGGAGGTTCAAGGTTTACCAACAAACCCCTATACTACTGGCCCTTTCAGCAGTGACCTGCTTGCGCAGGCCAAAGTCTCACCCAAAGTAGTATGGGTGGGTGCTGGAACCAGGTTTCCAAACCATGGGAGAGGGTAGGCAAGTCAAGCCGAGTTGCGTTCAGTCTTATAGAAACCTGATATGATATTGCAGAGCCTAGATCTACATATTCCTTTCACATCCACGTGTTTAATCGCAATGATACTCACAGTAATCAACAGATCATGAACTTATATAAAGATAACACAACTATTGGAATAGGGTCTCCTACAAGCTGTGAAACTGGTCCGATTTTATATAATTTTGATTATATTTATTTTAGCGTAGGGGTTTGGGGTGGACAAAGCCCCGAAATCATTGTAATGGGTTAAAGGGTAGATCTAGAATCCAAAAACCACAGTTTGTGGACCATAGGAAAGATTAGGCTAGATTTTTATAAATAGAGGAAAATTTTGAATTGTAAGGCAAGAAGATGATGAGCTCTTGATGCAAATTGCAGCTTAATAGATCTGTTTGGGTTTTTGGGAAGGGAATCTGGCTGGCTGTGTGCGCGGAGAGCCCAAGTCCTACTGTGTGCGGACCTTGTTGCTATGTGCGCAGGTTGGGCTTGGGTATTGTAAGAGGTAATTGAAGGGTTGATGAATAAGAAAGGTTGTTTTGAGTAATGAATCTATGTGCACTGTTTATGCGAATCTATGGTAACTGTTGTGTTATGCGTATTTTGTTTTAAGATGCGATAGTACTGTGTAAGTGTTTTTACTGTGTTAGCCCCCTATAAACTCCTTGACAAGCAAGCAAGGGGCTAATTTGTTTTATGAGCCTTCAAGGAATGAATTTCCTCTAAAAACACATCATCCTTGAAGTCTCCTATGCCTTTGCCTTTGATAAACCCCATTGTTGTTCCTAGTTTAAAGGTCCTCACTGATTTGTAAAAAACTATGCTCCAAAAGCCTACATCTGCCCCTTGTATCCCTGCGGAATGCCCGTTTTAACCTTTGTTTTCCCCTTGTCAAATTCCCCTCTAATCCCATAAATCTTCCCAAAGTCCCCTTTACATCCTACACGCCCTCCTTGTTTGGCCAAATCTCCCATTCTTTCCCCTATCATTGCCCTTCATAGGCCTTAAAATGCTCTAAAAATGGGCCAAATAACCATATTTTCATGTCTATTGGGTCTTAGCCCCCTTCAGACAAGCCCCCTTAATCTTTCTCTCCACGGACCCAGCGCCAAGACCAGGCGCCAAGGCAGAAGGCGCTTATCTCAATTGGTTATCGGGTGATTTTTCTGCCGTCGATTTATTCAGATATGACGGTTGTCGCAAAATCTCTTCACACCCATCTTTTCCCGTCCGCCGCCCGATCATATATCAACCGTTCGTTTTCCCGCAGATCGATGGTCCGTATTCCCTCCACCTGGTGGTCTCTGCAATCCGCACTGTTCATAAACCACCGGTTTCCATCGCACCACGTTTGGAGGTTTGGCGGTATTTTTTGTTCTGAAACGATTCCACTCATCACATGACACATGGCTCCACACACTATTCACAAACCGCCCTCCATCACGCGTTATCATTCAGTGTTGGCCTCGATGCGATATCGCTGTGCGTCGTTCGATCTGAGGTAGGCCATCCAACGGCGATCGCTCCACGTAGTCGCACGAGGATTAATCAGAGGCAATCATACCCCTGGCCCATTATCCATCGCCCTTCGACGTGTTTTCCACCATCGATCTCCGCCGGAGATCGGACGGCCCAGATTAAATGCATGCCCGCCAATTAACCCCGTATCGCCACGTCATCCTTTCCACGTAGTTTGTCGTATTTTTCCCGTCTCTCTTTATATATTCAAAAGGTCAAAATTCAAAGGTTTTTCATTAAAAATTTGTTGCGCTCCGCCACGTCCTCTAGACCATGTTCCACTATTAAGTTGCATTTTCCACCATGGTCCTACACTTTTCTACCATCTAACCAATCTACATGGCCATTCTCGTCATCCCCGTTGCATCCACCACCTCCATGTGTGGTTTTCTTAACATGTTTTCTTGTTTTGTAGGGTTATTAGATGGTGAAAGCCGCCATGATTACACAATCTTTATTACAGAGGCAAAAACCGCAGAAAGGACCATTTTTTCAAAGGCCGAAATCATGAAGAAAGCTTGGGAAGAAGCCATGACAGGACTTGCATTAAAATAACAGGGTTTGAACTCTGTAAAACATCCCCAAAGCCATTAAAAGCACAGATTTCACCGACAGAGATAGAAATGGAGAAGCAGAGAGTTTAAGGCATGAAAATGAAGATCTTTGAGACTTAACTCAGTGGTTTAGAGGCAAAGTACCAGATTGAAGACATCATGGATCACACAGAGGGTACAAAGCGCATAAATTAATGTATATCAAGTTTTCTACTTCAGCAGAATGTTTTTCTCCATGAAAGGACATGGTACACAGTATTGCTTCAGTCTACATTGTTTCCAAGTAAATTTTTCCCTCCTGACAATAGTCCTATGCTATCAGAAGCATTTGTTTCACAGTATGGTAGACCTTAGCATCATTATTCTACCTTTTTGTTTAGTTCACTAGAGTTTTACAGCAAATACATCAGAGACATACCTGGAGTAAAATGTAGCCTGATGAAGATCACTCTTCCATCCAAAGAGTACCAGAGATAAATGCTCATAATTTAAAATAGAATGGGCTTCGGCCCTCCTCCTCTTCTGAGTTTTAATGCTGCATTTATTTTTCCACCTACCTTCTCTGCTCCACTTGAGTTATAAATTCACGAAAGAAATCATTGTAAAGGTTGTTGATCAGTTATCAGAGAATTGCAATATGTTTCTTTTGAGACATAGTCTCTGTGTAAAGTTGTAAGATAGGCTGAGGAAGATGTTTTCTGACTGAGTATCCAACTATTGGCAATATAGTACTTGACTAGTGTTGCTTTTTAATATGACAAGCACATTTCTTTGGATCCTGATCTAAAGTAGCGGTGATGTTTTTCTATCTCTGTATTTGTGTTTAACTTACATTCCATTTCATTTCATTTCTACTGGCTCGCATCAAAAATCTGGCATAGGATTTACCCTTGTTAGGTACCCTATGTTTCTGCTCTCCTTGCCTTTGATGTTTTCTACTAAATGTGTTATCTAAGGGTTGATTTTAGTTAATTTAACTAGTGTAGTGGATGTCATTGCCTGCTAGCTGATGTATGAATTGAATGAATTTGTTCTTAGATGTTCTTGTTAGGATTTAATTGAAATAATTGGGAACACTAGGAGGTCTAGAACCCTGTCTCTATCTCACTAGCATCCTTTTCAATTGATTGAACCTTTCTAAGATCCCTCAAGCTGGAGGTCGAAGCATTGAGAGTTCAAAGTCTCTCTCTAATCTCGGGTCTTTAACTTTGCGTTCTAAATCTGTATTGTTTCCTTCTCCCTTACCATTCCATACCACACTATCATCTTTAAGATCCAATGTTTTAGATGACTAGCCCAACTGAAAGCCTGCACATTGAATAGTAAGTAAACCCTTTCCTGACTCCATTGCCCAATGGTCTTGAATGCTCCCTGGAATACTTCACCTCTGCCTAAATCCTCTTTTCTCATCCTTGTCTTATATTGAACCCTTCTTTCCTGATGACCAACAACCAAACCAACAATCAAACAAACAAACCCTGAGCCTTATAACTAGCCTAATATATTAATTTTTGAACTTCCAAGATATATACCTTAAAAAATCATAGAGAGATCCCTCTCTGGACCTAGGAGGGCTAGATCCTGAGGTCTAAAAGTGGTTTGATGTTGTCTCATCTTTTGGTATTGCCAGCCTTGCCAAAACATAGGAACACCAACATACTGCATCTGGATCTATCTGTTATGTTTTATGCAATACTGCGCTACTGTCTTATATAAGTATATAATGTGTTGAGCACCGTAGCGTAGATGATCTTGTGCATGTAGATGGGAAGAAGACCTATAGATCTAACTCTGGAATAGGTGATCTGGTCATTATGAAGCCAGATGCAGCTCTGCTTGCCTTACCTATCCTTTCTTAGGGTGCGGAAACCTGGTTCCAGCACCCAGCCATACTACTTCAGGTGAGACTTTGACCTGCGCAAGTAGGTCACTGCTGAAAGGGCCAATAGTATAGGGGTTTGTTGGCAAACCTTATAGCAACCCGATCTGATATTACAGAGCCTAGATCTACAAATTCCTTTCACATCCACGTGCTTAATCTGTAATATTCCTAATTAGCCTAAGCTAATAGGAATATTCAATTTTGTTTTGTTTTTCATACTTATGAATAAAATTGTAAAGGAGGACCAATAATGACTCCTAAACATCAAAATAAATCAATGCTCAATGTGAAACAAGCTAATTTTGAGCTACTTTTATAAACACACTTAAGTGTGAACGAGGCTGGAACAATTGACTGGGTCAACAGGACCAAATCAACAGCACTGTCTAGGTGCAATGTATCTCCAAATGGCACATCCCAGTCCATGTTGGAAGCCACTCATGTGAATGAGGCTAATTCATCAAGATGGTTTAGGGTTTGGCAAGGCTCCCACATTATAAAATAAGGTTGAGGACACCAAGAGAGGGGTTGATCATTTGATATTTCTGAAGCTATTGTCTGTTTAGACAACCCTCATTCTCTAGCTGTTTAGCTGAGAATAGTGTTGTTTAGTAATTGGGTGTTCCTGGTCGGGAATCCCACCTCCCTTCTTAAGTAGCTATTGGAGGATACTTATTCTATCTTGTCCACTATCAGGCTTCTACTAAGCTTCATCTTCCAACCAAAATTCAGATCCTGATGAGGGTTTGATTGTTTTTGTAAGCTGCAGCAGTGGAAGCTAGATCTATTTAGATTTAGGCAAATCTAGTGCCTCTTCTCAGTGAGTGTGTATTTTAACCTCCTGGAAGAGTGTATTGGATCATTAGGGCTGCATTTTCAGATCAAGGCATCAGTCCTAATCACTACTGAAGCTAACAACGCAGTTTTCCCTTCCATACTGCGTTATCTGCAAGAGGAAATTTGCAGGGTGTTTTGACTGCTATTTAGAGGAGAGATCTCCGGTGATAGGGTTCTCCCTTTCACTGTGGTGATCCATGGATTGGCCAGCCAATCCATGTTTGTTTCAGATCTGATTTAATTATATATTTATTTACTGTATAATTTCTGAATATTTCTGCAAACTTGTAATTCTAGATCTCAGATCTACTCTTGTACCTTCATGTTTTGATCAAAACCCCAAAGGGAAATTGTAGAGGAACTCATCTAGTGTACAGATCTGATATGAATCTATATTTTTGTACATAGATCTGTTATAGATCTGAAATTTAATATTAATCTGCTTCAGCCTATAAAATAACACTGTCGAGCTTTGTAATCTCATCTTGTTGTTGCAGCACCTCAATCTTGAGGGTTTCTTCTGTGATTCTTCTGTTTACCTATTGTAAATTGTATAAACCATGCTATAGATCTGATTTAATGAATTCCATACCATATTTCATCCATCACCTTCATAAAATCATATTTCCTATGCTTCAGTAATTTCTGCATACCACAAGTCATGGGGATTGGGCATTTTTAAGCTATATCGGGAGTGGTAGATCTATTTAACGTAGCTAGAGTCATTTTTTTGGGCTGAAATTTGATATGTAAGTCTCTTATGACCAAAGCTACGAGATAAAACCATCACTTTCCCTTATATTTATGCTAGTATCTGAAATTAACCATTTTAGGGCATAAATTGCTGCTTTTCCCCAACTTTCGGCTCATAAAATGAAGTACAGTTTTTTGTTGTAGCTTGGATTGATGGATCTGTGTTTTTAACATGTCCTATGAGTTTATTTGATGCTGCATATCCATTACCAAGTTTATATATTGCTGCAGTCCCTCTTTGGGGCATATTTTCAAGGAAACTAGGTGTGGGAGATCTGTTTAACCCACCTAGAAGGATTTATTTTTTATACCCTCTTGGATTTAGGACTTAGATACTCATATATAAGGGATCCAAGTGCTGGTTTTCATTTATGTAGCAGCCATTACTAGGAAATGTGTTTTCTAGTCATGCCTTGCTAACTGTTCCAGATTTGGAATATTACATAATCGCAATGATACTCACAGTAATCAAAAGATCATGAAATTATATAAAGATAACATAGCTATTCCATATCTTCTTGCAAAAAATGTAACAGAAAAATCCTAGATCGTAGCATAAACAAGTAACACAAATATATTCGCAGCTCGAATCAATAGCACATCAACATACATTAATCAACCAAGCATCACAGAGTCATTTTAACAAATTCAGATATCCAAAAATACTTCTACATTCATTAATCCTTCAGATCCACTTACAATACCCAAATCCAAACTTACGCACATAGCAGTAGGGTCCACACACAGCAGGATGGGGAATCTCCATGCACACAGCAGCAGGAGTCCTTCCCCAACAACCCTAACCAGATCTATCAATTCACACTTAGCATCAATTTCTTATCATTCTTAATCTATCCTATCGCTCAAAAAGGTTAAACTACTTATACTATTTTAGCCTATGCATCCAATGGTCCGCAAACCGTGGTTTGCGGACTATTACTAGTCAATAGTCATTGGGTGGTAAGACGAGGGGTAAGAACCTATGCATCGTTCTAACATACTTGAGCAGGATCACTATTGCTACACTAGGGGACTTAGGAGTGTGAGCTTTGGGGTTTTTTTTAGAATGTGTCTTCAACTATGAAGTTGTTGGGTGGTAAGACGAGAGGTAAGAACCTGCACATCTCTCTAACATACTTGGGAGGGCTCACCACTATAGAACTGAGGCACTTATAGTGAGGATTGATACACATAGGGTCCATGTGTGCTCATAAGACAACAGAGAAACCAAAACACCTCCACTCTAACTAACCATAAGAAATACAGTTCGTAAAAAGGAAAAGAAGAGTGCAGATTTGAGAAGGAAGACATTCTTTGGGGATCTGATTTCAAAAGCAGAGAAATAACAATCCACTTCATACAGAAACAATAGGAAGAAAGGACCACAGAAAGATGTTACTATATCAAAGCTGCTGAGGCATATGCAAACATCATATCCACGCTTGAAATTAAGACCCCAGATCAGAAGAAACAGTGGGAAGCCATTGATTAAAACTTAAGAATTGAAGGACAACCTAGCAAGGGGAAGCCAAGGCTTGAACCGGAACAAAGTTTACTTGATTATCATTATCTAGATTTAGGTAGTGCAGTGAAATAACTGGTCCTGGAATAGCCTAATCTTTCACCCATCAATCAATCCCATGCACATTCTAAGGTCATTTCATCTCATTAGGAAGGATCAGTTATGGGAGATGAAAAAACTAATGGTACTATTACTACTTTTGAATTCCCGATACTGGCAACAAGGGATGAAGCTCCTATGAAGAATATTTTGTATCATCTCTTCCATCCTTCCAAGAGATGGCTATCGAAGATCCTGATACCTCTATGTTCGAATTCAATGTCTTATGTAGGAGTTACGACTACATTTCAAACTCTCAGAAGGTAAAACTGTTTCCTGCTACTTTGAAAGGGGTAGCATTGAGATGGTTCATGGGACTGAGTGCTGGCTTGATTCAGACTTGGAGTGAAATGAAGGAGAAATTCCTCTCTAAGTATCAAGATTACTGTCGAACCGGGGATTTGAAGGAAGAAATATTCAGGATTACACAGAAGGAGGAGGAAATATTAGAAGATTATATGGAATGATTCCACTACAATCTACAAAGGTCCAAGTTTGGTGACTTAGCCCCGGAAATTATGAAAATAATATTTCTAAGAGGTATGAGAGATGACTGTCTAGAACACTTGAATCTGCTAGGAAAGGGATACATATCACAAGAATCATTTGAAGAAATAATGAAGCTCTGTCTGCGGAGTTCAAGAGGATCAACCAAGGGGAGGAGTTCAATTTGGGACACTTCAGTCCGAATACAAAAGTTTACAAGTGAAGGACTCAATAGAGTAGAGATTAGGAATATATTTGAGGATTTTAAAACCGATCTCCTCATTACTCTATCTGCCCAGATTACCACGACACAAGTCAAGAAAGCACAAGGAGAAGCTAATGTGGCTTTGCAAATATTTTGTCCTTGGTGAAGAAACAAACAACTACAAAGAGAATGTGAACTGGGCAACATTAGCTTGTGCAATATCTATGAGCTAGAGCATTCCACTAGTCGATGCCCAAAACTACCCAGACTAAAAGCAGAACTTAAGGAATCAAGTGAGGAGGTCTAGTATTCCTACTTCATCAGACCAAGGAGACCATGGCAGCCACGACCTACAGGTATGCCTCCATATTTTTCCTCTTTTAATTCTTGGAATAATGTTTATAATTTTCATCAATTCCCATGGACATATCCTACTCCTTCTTCAACATAATTTCCTTCACCCTAGAACCAATGGCCTTCCCCTCCACCAATGTAATATCCTCCATCTCAACCTTATCTTTGGAATCAGAATTGGAGAGGTAATTGCCAATTTCTAGCTCCCTCTACACTACCAATGCAGCAACAGTTACAACTGCCTCCTCTCCAAACTCCTGCACCTTCTGTCCGACCCCAATTACCTATGCAACTTAACACCAATCTGAATAATAAGGAATTCTAGAACCTAGAGGCTCCGAATAGTTTCCATACTTACCTTATCACTCCTATTAGACTCAATGAGATTCATCTTGATTGTGAAAAGTAATTAGACCTGAACATTCTCTTATCATTACCGAGGAGGAATGTGAGTCACCCAGAAGGGGTATAGTCGATTCTGAAGTGGTTGTTACACCTGTAACACTCGATACAGCACATAATGTTACAACTATAGAAACTAACTTATGAAGGACTTCTACTCCTACAACAACCAACCTAGGTAGTGCTGGTACACCTGTGACAGTTGAACTAGTTTTTAGGGCTCAAGATCCTCTGTATCCTTGATGATTAAGTGAAATTGGGATAGCATCACAAACTGATTCTGAGCTTCTCAAGGAATTACAAATTTTGTATGTATGGATCTCGCTGTTACAAGCTCTCAAGGAAGTACTTATTTACACTAAACCAGTGAGAGATCTGTGTGTCAAAAAGCCTGGAAGGAAGCCAAGGGACCCTGCTACTATCCATGTTATGGGGAATCTCTCTAAACTAATGATTGATCAACCTTTTTTAACTAAATAGAATGACCCAGGGAATCCTACAGTTACTATGTATATTGATGACTAGCCCATAACCAATAATTTAATCGACTTAAGGGCGACCATTAATGTGATGACCAAGGATATTTTTATCTCCCTAGGACTCCACAGGCTTAGACCTACACCCACAATGCTTGAATTAAAAAATAGGTCCCGTTTTAAACCCAAAGGGGTGTTAGAATATGTGGTGATTACTGTAGCTTCTTGGAGATATCTAGTTGATTTTCTCATTTTGCAAACCAAATCCAACCTAGGTGGGAATCCTTTGATTTTTTGGAGACCATGGCTAGCCATTGCAGATGCATTTATTAGGTGTATATACGGATCTATTATGATCTTAGGTGGGAAGGCCACCAATAACCTTAACCTTTACCCCCCAGCAAAACCCCATATGGATTTGAATAGTCCCTGATGGAATGAGTTCGAACCTGAATCTGATTTTTCTCTACCTCTCCTCACACTTGGAAAAGCACAATATTTTAAATATGAAACAGAGGAGGGAATCATTAATGGATTTATTAGTAATTCATTCTCTGTTTCTTCTGTTGGAGATCCAGGGGAAGAATATGAGGTAGAAGATGTAAATATTGAACACATGAGAACCACTCTACATACTGACAATAGTCCGGTTGAAATTGAGCCAGGAAAATACTTAAACATTAATCCTAACTTGACTGTTGAACAGAACAGATCGTTGATATAGTTGTTACAGAATTATAAAAATAAATTTGCATGGGGTTACACTGACATGAAAGGAATCCATCCCAGCCTATTCACTCACCAAATTTACCTTAAATATGGCTGCAAACCAGTTAAACAACTGCAACATCGAATGAATCCCAAACTTAAGGAGGTAGTGAAAGAGGAATTATAGAAACTTCTTAATTCCAATTTTATCTATCCTATCTCTGACAATCAGTGGGTGTCTCTGCTTGTCATTGTTCCAAAAAATAACTACAAGTGGAGAGTCTGTGTAGATTATAGAGAACTTAATAAGGCCACCCGGAAGGACCATTTTTATTTTACCATTTATAGATCAGCTCTTGGATACTCTTTTTGGGAATTTTTTTTTTCATACTTGGACGGGTTCAGTGGCTATAACCAAATACCAATTTCCCTAGAATATCAGGATAAGACAACCTTTACTTGCCCATGGGGTAATTTTTCATACATAGTCATTCCTTTTGGCCTTTGTAATGCACCAACAACCTTTCAGAGGGAAATATTAGGTATATTTTAGGATCTGTTGAATGACTTCCTTGAAATATTCATGAATAATTTTACACCTTACGGTGATGCTTTTGAAATAGAATTAGTCAATTTGGAAAAGGTTTTGGAATGATGTGTATAAACTAATGTTTCTTTTCGCACCGAAAAATGCCACATGATGATGACTGAGGGGATCGTGTTGGGACATTTCATCTCAGTGGATGGAATCAAGGTAGAACCTGCAAAAATTGAGGTAATCTCGAGAATTCCAACTCCCAAAACTCAAAAGAAGTTACATAGCTTTCTCGGACATGCAGGGTACTACAGGATATTTATAGAAAAATTTTCAAAGATTTCATCTCCTTTGTTTTCTTTTCTCATGAAATATGTGGAACTTGTGTGGGCAGGGAAGTGTGAGCAATCATTTTTGAAGTTGGAGAAATGTGTAATAGCAACACCTGTCTTGCGAGGACCAAATTGGAATCTACCATTCCATATTGTTACATATGCATCCGACATGGCTGTAGGTGTTGTTTTGGGCTAGCTAGAAGAAAAGAAGTCTTATGCTATTTATTATATCTGCAATAACTTAACCCCAGCTGAGCTCAATTACACAATGACCGAGAAAGAATTCCTAGTAGTAGTGCATGCTATTCATAAGTTTCAACATTGCATCACCAAGTATCAAGTATTTGTACACACTGACCACTCTGCCATTCGATTTTTAATAAATAAGCTAATTACTAATGGTAGAGTCACACAATGGTTATTATTATTACAGGAATTTGATATCACTATTTTAGATAAACTTCGAAAGGATAATGTAGTCGCTGATTTTCTTTCTAGGTTAACTATAGGTGATAATTGCACTCCTACTGAGGATTATTTTCCCAATGAGTATCGTTTTTTCCATATCTACTCACTCACCATGGTATGTAGATATAGCCAACTATATTGATGTAGGTAAATTCCTGCACTATTTATCTTCCAGAGACAAAATAAAGATCATACAACAGAGTGCCACTTACTCCTGGATAGAGGGAAATATCTATCACACTGGACCGAATTTTCAGATTCGACGTTATGTTAAATAAGATGAGATTATTTATATCTTGAAGGATTTTCATGAGGAGCCCTATGGGGAGCACTTTGTCGACAATAGGACAAGGTACAAGGTACTCTCAACAAGGTACTATTGGCCAACTATATTCCGGGTTGCCAAGAATTTTGTGAAAGGGTGTGATAGCTACCAAAGGATGGGCCAGCCACTGCAATTAGGTGAGATGTTGTTGCAACCTCAAATAGTATTAGAACCTTTTGGGAAGTGGGCCTTGGATTTCGTCAGGCCAATTAATCCCTCATCATAATAGAGGTCATACATATTGGTTTGTACAGATTATGCCACAAAATGGGTCGAAGCGAAGGCATTAACTAGAGCTACAGAGCAGGCTATTTAAGACTTCCTGTTTGAATATATTTTTTTTCGCTTCAAGATACCCAGAGAGATAGTGATAGATAGGGGGCCCTAATTCAAATCTCATCTGATTCAGAAGCTTCTTGAGAAGTATGAAATTCATCATAGGATCAGTTCACCTTATCATCCACAAGAAAATAGCCAACTGGATCGTACCAAAAACGTTATTGAGTGGATTTTGACAAAGATAGTAGCCAACCACAGAAGAAATTGGGTTGAAAAACTTCCAGAAGTACTATGAGCTTACATAACAACATGGAGGAATAATACGGGCTTGTCACCTTACAAATTAGTGTATGGTAAGAATCCTTTATTCCCCATAGAGTTTGAAATAAAAACACTGAGAACAACATTACAGATAAATCTGGATTTGAGCATAGCACAAAGACAAAGGTTGAATAAGCTAAATGAGTTGGAGGAGAAACGGTTGGCTGCCATTTAGTAGACAGAGATCATTCAGCAACAAAGAGCTATATGGCATGACAAGTTCATTGAAAAGAAGAAATTTTAGAAAGGAGATTGGGCTCTCTTGTATGATTCAAGCTTCAAGGATTTCGAAGGCAAGCTCTACACCAGATGGCTAGGTCCTTATGAAGTAGATACAGTCTTTGACAATGGGACTATAAAATTGGTTACCATTGATAGTGCTAAGACGTCGTTACTAGTTAATGGGCACTCTCTGAGGTTATATCAACAACCTGATTCAAATGATTCATTTATTAACATTGTCTCAGACTCTGATCTTCATGTCACAGCAGGAGGGGGGGAATTCCCCTGTGCGGCTTGAAATTTTATTTTCCAATAAATGTAACAGCTGAAAACCACTTTTGTGGTGGTTGTTACACCTGTTTAAAAATAATAAGTAATATATATATATATATATATATATATATATATATATATATATGACAAAAGATGATGTTTTGGAGAAAAAATGAGTGTAACAACCACCACAAAAGTGGTTTTCAACTACTACCAGGTTGTCTGACTACGCCCTGAAAGAGGTTTTCACAGTCAGATTCTTATATATATATATATATATATATATATATATATATATATAATAACAAATCTGGCTGTGAAAACCTCTTTCGGGGCGTGATCAGTTAACTGTGTGAATTTGAAAACCTGCACTGTGGTGGGCTGACCACACTCATTTTTTCTCCAAAACATCATCTTTTGTCCTGCATATTTCACATGATGGTGTTGAACATTTGTTTTCAGTCTTTCATTTTTCTTATCAATAAAAGTTTTATGAATGATAGCACATTTGATGTCTTGGTTGTTACATATTGTTACGTATGTAACAACTGACAAATATCAACAACGTTTTTGAAGTTTGGCCATTTTCCTCACAAGAAACAATTATTAGAATATCTTGAAGGTGATCGCCACGATTGTTGGAGCAATCACGCCATCACATCAATCTCTTCCTCCATATATTTTTAGGTACGTCGCCAAAAAGGTAACATTCTCATCCTCTAATAATTTATCATTATGGAAAATTAATGACAATCCTTTTGACGGTCATGGACCGCCGTCACCATTAAAGTTGGGGGGGGGGGGATGAATCTTGTCATAATCTGTTAGGTCCCTATATTACTAGTATAGTCCCTTATTTTTGTTAGTGTAACCCCCTTATTGTTATTATTGTACCCTTGTAACCCCCATTTTGTTATTATTGTGCCCTTAAATTATTATTGTTAGGTCGGCTAGGATTACATTGGGCCCACTAGGATTACATTATGGCCCCATGGACTCCTATATATAGAAAGGAGGTTTTGTAAATTGTATCATCCAAGAATTCTTCATTCATGTAATGTATTGGAGATTGCCCCCTCGAAGTGGCTCATTTCTAAGGCGTGAATATCTCTTTTCTTCTCTCTTTAGAGCTGGTTACACAACATTTGGTATCAGAGCTTTGGGATTCTAGGGTTTCGCTGCTCCAAACAGGTCATCGTGGCATTTTCGCTGTAACGTTTTTTCTACGAAGCTTCAGACGCTGAAATTTTTAGGGTACGAAGCTGAAATCTTGAGGAAGGTTGTCTAAAAATTTCAGATCTTGGTTCACAATATTTGAGGAGATATCATCTGTGGAAGTTAGGTATTTTTTCAGGCTCATAAACAGGTCATCGTGGAAATTGCGCTATAAATTTTTTTGTACGAAGTTTCAGAGTCTGAAATTCATATGGTGCAAAGCTGAAATCCTGAGGAAATTCGTCAAAACATTTCAGATCTTGGTTCGCAATATTTTTGGAGATATGATCTGTGGAAGGTAGTGCTTTTTCAGGCTCCTGAATTGCATCTCAAAGAGGTGATCGTGGGAAAACTTCAATAACTCTCTCTCTGGGCCTCAGATTGAAGTGCCGTAAAAATTGGTCGTGAGTACACAGACTGAAGTTTTTGGGCTAGCAATTTCAGAGACAAAGGACAAAAAAGTGACACGTGGCAAGTCGTACAAGTTCGCTCTACTGAACCAGTCCAGAATTAGGTAATTGTGGGAGATTGGACACAAATTTGTCTTGGAGAATCCAAATCAGGTCATACCTGTGGCATTCAAAATATAATTCAGAGGGCTACTTCAGTGCGGAATTTCAGATATTGAAAATCTGAAATAACAGAGATAATACAATTTCAATATCGAGCTCCTCAAAGCTAGTAAAAGGTGTGTATTTTTTTCCGAATTGCATAAGTCTTGTTTGAAGAATCAAGTTGAATTGATTCCAAGGGCATCTTGTAGAATAGATATAAATATTGGATTCTAAAATGGCCCCTAAAAATAATTCAACACCCATCAAGCCTTCAGAAGGCTCTACCATGACTCATGAAGATGAAGAATTGCAACATGATCTATCAAAATTACAAGAACAAGTGCAACAAATTTCACTCTCGCAAAGAGCGGCAAAAAATGAAATGGAAGTTTTGAAGAAAGGTGTGGAAGTGAAGATGGATGGTTTGAAGAAAGGCATGGAAGCTAAGATGGATGGCGTGGAAGTGAAGATGGAAGGTTTGAAGAAAGGCGTGGAAGATAAGATGGATGGCATGGAAGTGGGCATGGAAGCTAAGATGGATGACATGAAAGACAACATAGAAAACATGAAGAATGATCTAATGACAAGCTTAAAACCAGAAATGATTCCTAATGGCGGAAATATAGGAGAAGAACCTCCTGATGAGAAAAAAATAAATGTTAATTGTGATTTCATAAACTCGAATGTTGGCGGGAAGAACCACCATATTCCAAAAATGGATATGAGGAAGTTTGATGGAAAGGATCCTGTAACATGGATACTACAGATGGAGCAATATTTTGATCTCCATAACGTGCAAACCACACAAAAGGTACGCATTGCAACTTTACATTTAGAACAAAATACATTTGTATGGTATCAATGGCTTTGCTCCCGTAAAAAAATTGTCACTTGGTCAATTTTTACGGAGGAAATGATAGCACATTATGAGGATACAAAGAGCAACACCTTCTTTAGCCAATTGATAAATCTCAAACAAAGGGTTTAGTGGGGCAGCACATTGAGGACTTCCAAAAATTGAATATAAGGGTAACTAATATTCCAGAGGAACACAGGATTGATCTCTTCTTAGGTACTCTAAAGGATAACATCCAACATGAAGTTCGTGTTTTGGAACCTGATTCATTGGAGAAGGCATTCATGTTGGCAAGAAAAGTTGAATGTAAAATTATGGCGACAAGGAAGCCTACCACTCAATTCTATAAAGAAGGAAGTGTTGCTACGCCTAGATTTCCACAACCTACAAGGTCGACACCACAACAATTGGAAGAAAAAAGAGCAAAAGGGCTTTGCTACAGTTGTGATAGAAAATACACTAAAGGTCATAAGTGTGCTGAGAAGAAATTATTTTACATAGATTGTGAAGAGAAAGAAGAAAATGAACAAGAAGAGGATATACACCAGGAACCAGCCCCAGAAGAGGAAGAAATGAATCCAACCATATCGTGTAATGCACTGGCAGGAATTACCACTCCCCAAACTCTCAAGATAAAAGAGGGTGTTAAAGCAGACCCTAACAAAATTAAAGCCATTAAGGAATGGAAAGTCCCTAAGACAATAAAGCAGTTGCGAGGATTTCTCGGGTTAACAGGCTATTATCGTAAGTTTGTTAAGAATTATGGAAGAATAACAGCACCTCTAACAACATTATTGAAGAAAGATGCATTTTCATGGACTCCTGAAGCAACTAAGGCCTTTGAACATCTTAAAGAGGCAATGTGCCTAGCACCGGTCTTAGCTACGCCAGACTTCACAAAACCTTTATTGTGGAATGTGATGCCTCAGGAAATGGAATTGGTGCAGTTTTAATGCAGGAAGGAAGACCCATTGCTTTTGAAAGTCGTCCAATCAAAGGAAAGTATTTACAGAAACCTATTTATGAGAAGGAAATGTTAGCAATACCGCATGCACTAAAGAAATGGCGAACTTACCTAATGGGAAGACACTTCAAGGTACAAACTGATCATGATAGTCTTAAACACTTTTTGGAACAAAGACTATCTTCAGAAGAGCAGCAAAAATGGGTCACAAAGATGTTGGGTTATGACTTTGAAATAATCTACAAAAAAAGAAAGCTTAATGTTGTTGCAGATGCACTCTCAAGAAAGAATGAAGAGGTGGAAGCATTGCTTTGTGCCATTTCTATTATCCAACCAGATTGGATAACCCAAGCAAGAGATGAATGGAAGAAGGACAAAGATGTATGGACACTCATTCAAAAGTTGCAGCAAGATCCTAGTACATCTGATACATTTAGTTGGAAAAATGATTCCTTATGGTACAAAGATCGTTTATATCTTTGCAAGAATTCCCAACTAAAACAAAAGATTCTTCTGGAATTGCACACTTCTCCTTTAGGAGGACACTCAGGATTTTTAAAAACTTACCACAGGTGAAGAAAGAATTTTTTTGGGATGGCCTTAAATCTGATATTCAAAAGTTTGTGGCGGAATGTTTGGTTTGCCAGCAGAATAAAGTGGAAACAATTAAGACCCCGGGACTTCTATAACCTTTATCCATTCCAAGTCAACGTTGGGAGGAGATTTCAATGGATTTTATCACAGGTTTACCTAAGTCTGAAGGAAAGAGTGTCATCATGGTGGTAGTTGATAGATTTACCAAGTATGCACACTTTTGTGCATTATCTCATCCATTTAAAGCAAGTACGGTTGCTACTACATTTATGGACAGAATTCAAAAGCTACATGGAAGCCCAAGGGTTATTGTGAGCGACAGATATCCCATTTTTACTGGAAATTTTTGGACGGAGTTATTTTCTTGTTTGGGTACTCAATTAGCTCATAGCTCATCTTATCATCCTCAATCTGATGGTCAAACCGAGATAGTAAATAAATGTTTGGAAGGATATCTTCGTTGTTTTGTATCTGATAAACAAACACAATGGGTCAAGTGGTTACCTCTCGCCGAATGGTGGTATAACACTTCCTTCCATACTGCAGCAAAAATGACCCCATTTATGGCACTTTATGGATATCATCCACCATCGATCACATCATCTTTAAGGGAAAATTCGAAGGTTCAAGCAGTGGAAGATCACGTCGAGCATCAGCAAGAAGTTCTCCAGCTCTTAAAGGATAACCCGAATTTGGCACAAAATCGAATGAAACAACAGGCAGATCAACATCGCAGCGAGAGAAGTTTTGATATAGGAGATTGGGTATTTTTACGGCTACAACCATATAAACAAATGTCCCTCAAGCAAGCTAAGAAGGATAATAAATTATCAACAAAGTACTATGGTCCTTACAAGGTGTTGCAAAAGATTGGTACTATGGCATACAAATTGGAGCTTCCTACTTCTTCGCGAGTACATCCAGTTTTCCATGTTTCATGCTTAAAGAAGGTTATAGGAGAAAATCTTCCAGCTCAAACAATATTGCCAGAACTTGATGAGGAAGGAAAAATCATATTGGAACCAGAAGCGGTCATGGAAACAAGAACTCGACAACTACGGAATCGATCAATTTCAGAGTATCTCATCAAGTGGAAGAACTTACCCACTGAAGATTCTACATGGGAGGATGAGACTTTTATACAGAAGCACCCGGAGCTACTCAAGTGTTGAGGACAACACTTTTTTTGAAGGAGAAGGGCATGTTAGGTCCCTATATCACTAGTATAGCCCCTTATTATTGTTAGTGTAAACCCCTTATTGTTATTGTTGTACCCTTGTAACCCCCATTTTGTTATTATTGTGCCCTTAAATTATTATTGTTAGGTCGGCCAGGATTACATTGTGGCCCACTAGGATTACATTATGGCCACATGAACTCCTATATATAGAAAGGAGGTTTTGTAAATTGTATCATCCAAGAATTGTTCATTTATGTAATGTATTGGAGGTTGCCCCCTCGAAGTGGCTTATTTCTAAGGCGTTTATATCTCTTTTCTTCTCTTTTAGGAGCTGGTTACACAACATATATATATATATATATATATATATATATATATATATTTCACACATAAAAATCTAACTTGTATAATAAGACATAAACAAGGCAATATCACCATCATAATATGATATAATTTTTGGACTCTTTACATGAATTTGGAAATGAAACACACCATTTTGTGATAATCACTTGTTGAAGGTAAATGTCTTTTAAGATAAAAGAAAATTAATAGCAGTAATGCAACATAGTCCCTGCATCTATCACTAATTAATTGATTAAGGCTATGCCTCTTTGTGTGAGGCATGTATTTTGTTGTTATTCAAGAATACTCACATTTCTACAATATGTTGTTATTTACGTATTTTCACCTTCATATTCCACACAATGAAAGCTACCTTCACATAACTTTCCTCTGCAACTTTATACTCTGCATAATGAAAGCCATTGATGCAGGAGCATCCAGCTCAGGGTAAACAGAAAAACAGGTGTTTGTCTTACATCTTACAGTTGATTGGTTGACAGGTCATTGCACCTGGGTTTTTATTTTGTTTTTTTTTTTTTTTTTTAGAAATTCTATCATTAGGGCCTAATAGTCATTTACGTTCTGTAGTTTCACTTTAAAATTTCTTTTAGTTTATATCTAAAACTCATTTCCTAGATTAAAAGAACATGATTAAGAATGTAACCATATTCAACTGTTGGCAGTTTCAAAACGAAAATTGTTTCATACAGTAGTACAAAAGAGAGAAAAATACATTTTGTAAAGGTTGATTTTCCATCATAGTAAGAGAAAGAGAAAGCAATAAAACGAATAAGGAGATCTTTCAAAGAAACCATCTGTGAACTAATTTTCTGCAATAAATGCTATTTATTTATTTTTTTCCGTTTATTGTTTATACCATAGTGTGTGGAAACCTGAAACATATGCGTAGTCATAACGAAGACGAATAGAATTAATTTATACACAGGCACTGGAGCGAATACAACGTTCGACAAATTGAAGCATACTTGCAGGAGAGTCTTACATAGAGCAGAAATTCAAAGACATTCATGCAACCAACAGGCGATACAAGCAGTCCCAGGTATTATAACATTTTCCATATTGACAGAACTTAACAAAATTCCATTGTTCATAAGAAAATATTATTTCTGTTGATGAGTCCCATAGGACTTTAAAATATATTACATATTAAGTTTATGGACCGGGTTTGAAATCCCATACAAACAACGCTCACATTTGATGGCAAACTAATAAAGAAACAACAAAACAGAACTAAGAATCGACCGCGTAATTACTTATAGACATTAGTCTATCTACCCAGAAAGAGATGCATACACAGACCGAATAACGGTGGAATCCACGGCAAGAAACAAGGCACAGAAGCCTAGATTTCATAACCAACCAAATTACAAAACTACCAGAGGCTCATAAGGGAAACGACCCTACCCATTTGGGGGTTAATAGCTAAGAAGGTGAAGAAATTGCGAACGAACAAACTGCGACCACCTGCAAGGAGAAATAAAATCTTGAGAGTTAAGCCCTGCAGAGATTTTTAAGGGGTAGATGGTGGTGAATCTGGTCTATGCCTTGAAGAAGATGGAGTTGTGAAAATCAAACTCTTGGCTTTAGCTATAAACCTTCCCCTAGAATCTATTGCTCTATGCATGTCATTTTTATTTTTATTTTTTTAAAAGTTGGGCTAATAATTCTCTTTCTGATCTTCCAGGTCACACTAGGTGCAAGAAGAGAGCATACTTAAGAAATTACTAAACCAATAACTCTCTTTTCTGATCCTCCAGATCACACTAGGTGCAAGAGGAGAGCATACTTCAAGAAGTTATTAAGTTTTCCCTTCTTTTATGATTTTATGTTTTTTTTCAAGAAATTGGCTACCTAGTTACACTTCCCCGGCAACGGCGCCAAAATGTTTGGTCAATTTAGTGTGTCCTAAATTGCTGCATTTAATTTGTCAATCCGGGAATCGTAAGCTGATGAAGTGCGGCGCACTATATGTGCAAGATAACCTATTTCTTAACTTTTTTTCGTTTTTGGTTTTTCTAAGGTGAAATGGAAATTCTAAAATGAAAACAAGTTTGGTTATGTTTGTTCAAGGAAGTGATATCCCCTATAATGATTTACCAACTTGAAACTTTAAAAAGCAAATTGAAATTTACAATGACAAGACTTGAAAGAAAATGAAAATGTACTGCTGAAATGAAAAGGTGCTGCTAATTTAATAAATCAAAACAGTAAACTAGTGAGCATGAAAACCAAACTATTCTTGCTGCCGACTAAACACAAAAGAAACTATGTTTAAGGAAATTCAAAATTGCAACAAAATAAATCTAAATCAGATTACATCAATTCATTTTCTGACCCTTCATCATTAGACCAGCTATGACTTGCGGAAGTAATCATAAACAACTTGTGTAACTGATATTTAATTCGCAGAAAGTAAAATAATACTAAACCATACACACATGATTCAATCCCTCGCCATCAGTCCAGCTGTGGCTTTCGGAGGCAACTGAAGATGTCATACATGATTTAATATTGCAGAAAAGAAACTAATACTAAACTACACATTTCATAATGCAGTCCCTCACCATCAGTCCAGCTGTGGCTTTCGGAGGCAACTGAAGATGCTATGAGCAGCTTAATATATCTAAATTTGCGGAAAAGAAACTAATACTAAACTACACATTTCATAATACAATCCCTCACCATCAGTCCAGCTGTGGCTTTCGGAGGCAACTGAAGATGCTATGAGCAGCTTAATATATCTAAATTTGCAGAAAAGAAACTAATACTAAACTACACATTTCATAATACAATCCCCTCACCATCAGTCCAGCTGTGGCTTTCGGAGGCAACTGAAGATGCTATAGACGGCAGGTATATCAGATTACGAGAGAAAAGAAACTAATACTAAACTACACATTTCATAATACAATCCCTCACCATCAGTCCAGCTGTGGCTTTCGGAGGCAACTGAAGATGCTATGAGCAGCTTAGTATATCTAAATTTAACTACTGAAGCAGATAAGCAAAACTGAAATGAACAAAGCAAGACTGAAACTAAACAAAAGCTATGAAAAGCAAACTAGCAGCAGAACAATGTTAGATCCATGTCATTAGTCAAAAAGCTATAAAAATGCCCGGGCTGCCTATCTAAAACCTGAAAAACATAAACACTGATCAGTGGTTAACAATCATAAAACATGAAAAACAGAAATGAAATGGAAATTATAGAAGTTTATAAACAGAAATGAAACAACTGCAACGTATGAACATATGAATGGATTATGATACAATGATTTCTAAAGAAACGAAATGAGAAATATACACTAATACACAAAACCTTAGCTGAGCAGGGGCCCTCTACACAGCCTTGGCAACGGTCCTCAAATACGAATTAAGTTGAAAAACAAAGTCTTCTCATATTAAAAAGCAGTCATTACAGAATGGTAATGTTACGGCACAAGTGCAGCGTAATCACTACAGAGCAGACTAATCAAAAGATAACAGAGACTACATTCACTAATATCGACTAACTTCATATGCGTATGCAAACGCACTATATATAACAACAAACTATAACTGTTTCCTAAAGTTCATGCTAGTGGAGAGCACGTAGACCACTACGTCCACGGATATAGGAGCATGGCCGTGTTGGAAAGTAAATCTCTACAGTGGATGTAGTTGACTCTGGAACGCGAGAGGATGTGGAGTTTGACATCTAAATAAACGTATGTGGGTCTTCATGTGATGACAGAAAACAATCCAAACCCGACCTCTGAACTCATGGTCAACTGATGGTGTGTAACCATTCTTGGATGATTATGAATAATGAATAATCATATCCCGTCATTCGACGACGCTTATGCAGCTCGTTTCCCTTGTAGACACCTGTAGCATAGATTTTCACAAAATAGCTGCGGAAAGTTGCAGCAGCTGCGGAAAGTGGCAAGATTCCGCAGCTGAATGAACAAAATCTAGATCAAATATCAAACACAAAAATATAATTAAAAACCATGTTAAATGCTCTTTTGCACATGATATTGACAATTTGGGAGGTTTAGGTGAGTGAAAAAGGTATGGAAAAGTGTATGGAAAAGATGCAAATTTGGGACTCAACAGTTATGCAGAATGAAAATATTTGGAAGAACCTTTCATTGTGCTTCTTATGCACTTCCACACTCAGAGCCACTAAACATAGTTAATAGTTGTGGGTTAAGTTGGAATGTATCCAAAGATGCAAAAAGTTATGAATTTAAGATTTTGTCACCAATCCCACACATTCGTTGTCCCGCACAACACTCCTTTCTCACATGGATTAAAAAGAGACTTCATTTAATATTGGATAATAAGTTTATGTTTAAATTTAAAATAATTTTGTGTATGTAGAATAAAGCTCCCTTTGAAGCCCCATTTTCCCACACATATCCCCTCTTCCACAAATCCTTCATTCTACACACATTCATAGCTCTACGCAATTGTTTTTATTCACATTTTCATTGAAAACAAAAAACAAAGTGGAGGAAGATCTCATTTTGCTTAAGGTTAAAACATGTAATTCGATAATCAAAATAATAATAAAGAATTAAGATTAAATGAAAGTGAAACACCAAGTAAGTGTATACCCGCAAATCCAAGTTGCACAAAATCAATATATCAATTCCATTCTGAGGTGTGAAAACAACTTTCATTATGTAGAGTACTCAATACAAAGATATGGAAGAAGCAAAATGATATCCTTTTCTATACCTCCGCACTAAGCACAAATTTAAAGATTAAAAAATTCAACATCTTTTGAACTTCATAGCAAACATAACTACTATTTAAAAAAAAAAAAAAATCCTAATTACATTTTTATTATGTACTATTCTTTAAATATGTAATTATGATTTAATATAAGAGCTTAAAGAATAAGCCTTAAACAATAAACAACACAATTACAATAACAAGAATTGTACCGAGATTAAAATTTCAATCATCATGGCTATGATTAACATAAATACTATAAAAATAATATATATATGAAATCCAAAAAATTTCTTGATCATTCAATTTCATTGTGATCAACAATAGAAGATTAGATATAATATAAAACTTAAAAGCATATTCTTGAAAACTTATGTTCTAGTAATGTTTTTGGGAAACACAATTGAATTCAAATCCATACAAGCTCTTATGAAAAACATTAAGAACCCTAATTTATGCAGAAGTCACTTGTATCAGTAATGAAAATGCTCACCAACTCATTCATTATGCTATTATGGTACTTCTCTCTTTAACTATTTTCTCCTACATTTTGGAAAAATTACAATTATTGTTCCCTAACAAATTTAGTAAACACAATAAATTATAAGTTATCTCTTAACAAAGATATTTGGTAAAAGGAAGGCATGTGCAGATGGAAGGGATTATGTAATTGAACCTACATTTATGTTTGGCATCTAAAGCACTCATCAAAGTCCTGCTACTTAATTGCAAAAGTAAATTCATTCATCCCAATGGAGACTGGGATTGGGCTCCCGTGGACCATAATATGGAAAAATAAAAAATAAGAAATTGGATCCAATAACTAGCTTAGGCCATAATAACACAACTAACAAATCTCAATAATTAAATACTAGTAAATAGAAAAATGAATGTGCCAAGATTTAAGGACACTCACAATGTGTGAAAGCATTAGCCGTGTTTTTTTAACTATTAGTTGTCTTTCAGATCCATGATTTCTTGAAGGAATTACTCCAACATAGCTTCAATGAAATCTTTCATTGGATGGATTGTAATCTCTAGCTTAACATATTCATCAAAAATCCACTTCTCAATTTCCATAGCCTCTTTTTGCAATTGAACAACTAGGAAAAAATTATCTTCATTAATACTAAAAAAAGTAATTATCCATTTGTTAATTTATTTTGTAGTAAAATCAATTATATTGTCATACTATCTCGTCTTTGACTCTTTTAGCCTCACCAATTCAACTATTACCATATCTCTTGAAATTAATTTAGAATCGCATATGATGTGTGGACGGTTTAGATCCTGAACAATTTGTACCGCCTTGAGAAAGGAATCACCTCTTCTAATGTTTATGCTTTCACATTCATAAATAAGTTTTCTAGTGTGTTTATTATTTTAGAACATATAACTTTGATTTTCTTCATTCGATTAACATTTGGGAGTCCTCTATCGTTTTTTTCTAGATTAGATAACAAACCAAGCCTCTCACTAAAACTAAGTCATTTTCAATGAATTCCTTTCCTTATTTAACATTAATTTAAACTAAATCAAAAAATGAGTTAATTCCATGTGCTAAACGCAACGGATTGGATGTTGCTTTCCATGTATGTTCAATAATTTCCAATATTTGGAATATATTAGTAATATTGGAATATATTAGTAATAATATAATATGACTTCATTAAGGATTTTGGGAGATTTATTAGGTCTATGGGATGTGTCAGGAGTAGAAATTTCCGATGTTGTTTCTTGTATTTCCAGTGGAGTCACTAACAAAGGACCTAGATTTAGAGCACCTTCTAGCTCTTTTATTCCTGCTTCTAATGTTAGGTTATCTACTTTCTATCAGTCAACAAACTCTGCAAGTGCGTTACCAGTAGGTTGATGCAATTTCATGAGACCGTTGGCTGCAACCCAAAACACATCAACATCCATTTCTACTTTATCAATAACCTTTTTTACTATGGACCTTTACTTTTTCAATCTCAAATTTCTATTTCCCTTGTTATTGTTTGCATCTTGCAAAGTGATAGGGTGGTCATTGAAAGTAGTGTCTTCTTCGGAAATTTCCTCCATTATTTTCTGATTTTATGCTAAACAAGTGCTAACCCAATCAGGTAGTATAGCACTCTCATTTTCCACGGTCATAGCTTGTTCAATGCTTCCTATTTTCAGGGGACCTTTGGATTTCGTTGATTCAATTGTGTATGTTATGTCTAGAATGAATGTCTGAGGAGGCTCTTTTTGATATTTTCTAACTTTTAGCTAACTGTGAATTAGTTTCACATTTGCAGTATACTTTTTATTTATTTTACCAAAGGATAAAGTTAGACCAGTACCAGATTTGAAAGGTGGAGATTGTTGCATAATATTTGTGCCTCTTTTATTTTATTTTATTTGCATGTTGACGCTCACTTCTTCAACAATTTATTAGTATCCATTACCAATTCTTGATTGTTTCTTGAAGCATTGTGACTCTCCTCAATTTCCTTTGAAATTATTGTAAACAAGTTCATGTATCTTATAGTACCTAGGTGTGCAGTAAATAGGCCTTCTGGATCAAAGCCTCAATGAGATTCAACTTCTCTTAAGTTATAACAACACAAAAATCGACAATACATACAATGTGAGTTGCATTCTTCACAATGACTTGTCCAATAGTAAATGGCAAAGAAATCAATTATTTTTTCTTTTATGTTCAAATATAACTAGCCAATCGTGGTATTGTCTACAAACTTTGACAACAAAATACCTAGTTATAACAATTCTTGGCAGCAATATTGCTTTACCTTTAAACCCATAAATTTGAATAACCATATTATTTTCTCTTTCTTCATGTACCACTTTGGCCCATAGGAAAACTTGTGCTTTAGTAGATATTCGATGGGGCTCTTGTGCAATTATCATGTAAAATATATGTTTTACAAAGACATCTTGTATTAGACAAAAATTTAAAATAGCTTCCTACTTCCACAATATGGGATAACAGAACTACATCGATTCAACATTAGAATTGAATTTAGGTCTATGGGGTAAGTCATGAAATACATGGCTCAAGACGATGGTTATTATCAGGTGCACCATCATAAAGAGTCAATTGATTTTGGACAAACTGACTAACCGAAAATCTAATTCATTTGAAATAAGAATAACCTAGTCGAAAAAACAACCTTTTTTATATGAGTAATAGAGAAAATAAAGAATGGAATTTGGGACATTCGATGTAGTTTCTTGGCCCATCAGATGGGCATAGATCCAAAAAAAGTCTCTAAATTATTGTCTAAACAAATAAATATCTAGAATGGAAAGATATAAAAGAACCTGAGAAGTTAGTAAAAAATTCTCAAAAAATGTCCATGTTCCCTGCTTGTGACTCTAGCAAACTATTTTTTCCGAAAATTTTAAACACATATCTTGTTATGGTAACTTTAATATTCATTTGAATGCCTTAGGATTCTAAGGAATTAGAGACTTCTTCGCTACTAGCATAATTTTTCTTGTGTTTGAATCAAAGTTGTTTTCACACAAATACGCGATTTCTATGAAATCAAACACTTCTAGAACACATGCAACATTAGCTAATCTGCTAGACCAAATCTTATTGATATTCTTCTCTTCCATTGATAGGTTCACAGATCGCTCATAAGCAATCGACCACTGAAAACCCTCATCGATAAGAGAAAGTGAGCTAATCGTATCAATGCAAATAAGTTATTTGCTTCCTTTGCTAACACTTTTTGCTTTGTACTTTCAAAATATTCTCTCAATCAATAAAGTTTTCATTGTCCTTTAAGTTTAGATTTCTCAATATGCTAAATAATCTCCATTTTTTACTATTTGGAGTGTGAAATTTGTTTTACAAAACACTCTCAATAAATAGAAATTCAAGGTACTAAAGCCGACATTTACAAGAAAAATAAATATCAAAATTCCAAAACCATCTCCTCCATTTACTCTTCACTTTCCATTGCTTTAATATAATCGATATGTATACTCTAAGTAAAAAAATTCACGAAGTAAATTAAATGTGAATTATTTTTTATAATGAATACTAGCACACACGCTATCAATAATAACTCTAAGTCAAAAGGCATGCAAGGAAAAATACAAATAAATATTGTGTAGAAACATGGAAAATTATCTCCATTACAAAGTGAGTTGATAGTTGGGATAGGACCCATTACTATTTTGATGTCTGTTGGCTCTGTTTTGTAGAAATAACATTTTTTATTTGGTAGAACTTTTTATTTCTAAATACTTGTTGATTTGTTGATTCGTTGAAAAAATGTCTAAGCGTCTTATTATTGAGTTAATGTCATTATGTGGAAGATGAAAATGTGGAGAACACACTCAGCACAATGAAATATTCTTCCATTGTACATGACATTAATTTGTAATTTTGTGATTCCTCCATATGTTTTGTGCTTCTTCCACACTCATTAAAATGAAAGCTTCATCTGCATATCCTTAACGATGTCAACTAAAACACTACAGCTTAAACATCATCCACAAAGAAATTACATAAAAAAATCCCTAAACATATATTGAAAAATATCCATAGTTTATATTCCACGTTGATATTTACACATATTTGTTTTATAACTTTGCTCAGGATTCTACAAAATATATTTCCTTAAAGTGTGGAGGTGCAAAAGAAGCTTTTTATGTGCTTCTTCCACACATCTGCATATACACATATCACATAATGAAAGTTTCTTTTGTATCTAGTAGTAAAATTGGTGTATTAATTTTATGGGAATTTAAATTTGTAGGCACAATATTTAACAATTTCAACAATTAAAGGTATAAACAAAGCTCAATAAATTAATGATAATTACAATTTGAGCCTTTGGCACTGGTAAACACTTGGTAATGTTCTATAGTTACCAAGAAGATTGTTTCATTGAGAAGGTTATGGTGTATTGAAGGATAAGTAGCATTTGTTAAGAAAATGAATTTAATTCAGTCAATTTCATTGTGAATATATGTTTGTGAGAAGAGGTACGGACAAATCTTTCATTATGCTTCCTCCACAATCTGAAAGCTTCTACCATCGTAAATGATGCTAATTTGGAATTTTGTACCTCAATGTTCATATTTTCGAGTTAATTTCTATGTTGTTGCAACAATTTTCATGTAGTTTTTCTCATGCTAAATACATCTCTATCCTTGGAATCCAAAAATTTCAAAGTCATTCAATTCTAGACCTATTTGTATCTCTGCAAAGATTACTCACGATTCAATGTCGTAATTGATTTACATCGACCTAAAATCCTTTCCGCAAGCCGCAACTCTGTATTATACACAATAAAAATCATATGAAGTAGTTGAATTAAACGGAACCGAGGTAAAAAATCAACTATATTATATATGAGCTTCTTCTGCACTCTGCACAACACAATCTTCATAAGCACAATGAAAGATTCTTCACATTTTCAGACCCTTCACAATTATCATTACACAATGCATCATAATAAATGCTATTAGGCACTTGAACAATGTCATTTGGCCACAACAAAAGATTGATTCATTTTATGGGAATTGACACTTTGGGGACATGCTGATCTAAATTCTCTCAACTACCAAAATTAACCAAGATATTTTACTTTTGTGATGTTATCAAAATTGCATGTGAAAGAGTATGAAAAGCCACATGTGCATACTTTAAAGAAGAGGAAACATAATGACAACCATAAAATCAAGGTACACACATAACTTGATAATGGAGTTGACCCATTGTGGGTTACATCTCCAGGCCTGGTGTCAAGAGTGGTAGGTCACTTCATTAATTGTTATAAGATGATGATGAGTACATGATGCATTCTTTGTCAAATACAAGGATAAAATTCCTTAACTATAGTGGCATGTATCTCTGTGAGACGTTCTTCTATAACAAATATCATTCATATAATCTCTCCTTTATCATGAAAAAGAAAAAATCTCTCACATAAAGTGGCATACAAAGATCCTCTCACAGTGTGGCATACATGGATCTCAACATCAAATCAACGTCTTAGAAAAAATCAAAAGAACACATGGAAACAATGCACCTTATACCTCCAATTCTGGGTATGACCTAAAAATTGGCTACTGATATGAAGAAAAATCTTGCACCATCGCATTCCCTACGAAAAACCATGAAATTTGAGCATAACCATGACCGCTTTCTGTCACGGTCAAATCAGGGCTCTGTAGAAATTATATATAAGATGCATGTATATATCCAGATTCTCCTGATCTAACAGTATTTATCTTCTTGCTAAATACAGAATCCTTCCACTGTTAATCTTTTGTGGAAATTTAAAATCAATTGCAAACACATGAAGTAATAAAAACAATCGCACATAATACAGTTGTTTAACGGGAAAGCCTGAAGATGAAAACCCCAACTATAATATATTATGTATCATGGAGATCATGTAACAATCTCATAAAAATCTTAGTACATCAATTTCTCAGTACAATCAATCATCACACACTAATCAGAAGAAATCTGCAAATCCATGCACTGATTTCTTGCCACCTGATAGCCTGCCTCCACAGCACAATCCCTGCTAAAGAAGACCCCTGAATGAATTTGAATCTACCTTGCTTGCACTGTGCAATCCTCATTGGCAACTCCAATGTGTGTGTGGTGCAATCAATGCATCACTATAGTCACAACAGATAGTCCATCTTACCCTTTCACCTATCTCTCCACTGGGTCTCCACTGGAACTGACATGCACTGTAGTTGACTGTTGTATTGTTTAGTTGCGTAGCCAATTATTAATTAGTCCTTGTTTTTTACCTCTTACATACTCTTTCATTGAGCAATTTATTCAATGATTATAAAATATACAAACATTGCTATGTTCTAATTTACACTTGATCAAGTGGGGACCAAATTTTAATATTTGATCAATGGAAGATGAGTCTCACTCGTGGATCATGAAGACATAGCAAGTATTTAATAATTTGGAATCAGTTCAAGATGTTGCAGTTATTTTTAAGTGAGGCCAACGAAGATTGTTTCTCTTTTCAATAATTTAACCAAAAAACAAAATACTGAAGAAGAAAATTTATTGTGATCATCCTCTCATTGGATAGGCCTATGTGTTAGCTTTGTCTATCATTTTACAGAACCAAAAGAAAAGGGCATATACTCAAGATATCACCATTTTCCCATATCCATTTTTATCCATTTCCAATTATCATTTATTCACTATTTTCGTTATTATCAATTTTATCATTATTTCCATTATTATTTTTACTATCCATTTCTCTACATCATACATTTTCCCCGTCCATTTTGGAAGGTAATAATTTTTAGATTATATTGGAAGAAACTCCAATTTTATGTAAAAGAAGTATATCACACATTCATCATGGAGTAAAATATGATTGTAATAGTTTATTATATAAAGAAGTGAAACTACATTATCCAACTGTATTATGGGAATGTAGTTTCTCAATACCTCTTAGTATATAATATAGGTTAGGGAGTCTCATAATACACACAATAAGTCATATGATAGTCTTATCATTGCATAGTGGTCAAGCATTTGTGGTGGTGCTCTTGTAAGATTGGAGATTTATGAAGATAGTAAAGAAAATATTACCTTCCTATGGATGTTTCCCTATTTGGGGTTTTACCATGTAAATGCAATGTGTCCTCTCATTTTTCTTCTCCTTTATTTTGATTAAATGTTGTTATTATGCTTATATGAGGTTAATTTAGTAAAGATCTAACTTGTTTATATTGTTATATGTTTATGTATATTTTCAATATTATAACATGGTGTCATCATTCAATGAGATGTTTAGTTTAATGAACCCTCTCCTTCCCCTTAATCTTCAAAATCTCATGTTCCCTTGACTTTGACATCCACTCATGTTACTCCCATCTCAGTCTTCGTTACCCCTTCTTCCAAATATATGCATAATATTGATCCTAGTTCACCTACCTCTTCAAGTGGTCCTCGTGAATGTTTCAAAGATAATAAAATGGTTCTTACCACTTAGACTCTTCATGTTTCGGCCTGGAAATATCTTAAATATACAAATTGTGATATTAGTATTGCTTCCAATACTTGTAGAACTAGATATGATTTTACTCTTGTGACTAAAGTTTTGGCTACATACGATCCTTCCACCTATTATTAGGCTAAGGAAAACATTGAGTGGGTAAAAGAAATGACTATAAAGTATGACTCCTTAATGAAGAACAAGACTTGGAATCTTGTTCCTATTCCTCTTATACATAATTTAACTGGTTGTAAATGGATATATAAGATAAATTTCAATGTAGAAGGACATATTGAAAAACATAAAACCTGGTTAGTATCAAAAGGTTTTAATCAACAAGAATGCATTGATTATAATTAAACTTTTGCTCAAGTTTCTAAAATGAACACTATAAGAACTATTCTTTCTCTTGTTGTGTCTTATAAATGTGAACTACACCAAATGGATTTCAAGAGTTCTTTCTTGAATGGCGATCTTCATGAAGAATTTTATATGCAACAAGCACTTGGTTTTATCACTGTTGACACTTCAATTTTGGTATGAAAATTAAACAAGCCTTTATATGGTCTTAAGCATGCACCTAGGGCTTGGTATGGAAAAAATGGTTTTAAACAATGTAGATTCGATCTGAATCTGTATGGAAAGCCTTCGATAATTAAATCTTCATTATTTCATTATATGTGGATGATCTTATTATTACTTGAAATTGGCATTCATCTATACAGGAATTGAAGAATCAACTTCAGAATGAATTTTAAATGATAGATTTAGGAATCTTGCACTATTTTATGCGTCTTCAAATTCGACATATATCTGATGGTATTTTTCTTTCGCATCTCCGTATGAGTGATTGTAAGCCTTCACCAACACCATTTTAGTTAGGTGTAAGATTAATTGTTGATTGCACTGATCCTTTTGTTGATGCTACTCTCTACCATCAACTTGTGGGTAGTTTGATTTATATAACACAAGCAAGAATGGTATCTCTTTTGTCATCAGTATGATATCGAGGTTCATGCACAAGCCTCATGAAATTCACAGGAAATAAAAAAATATAATTCTTAGATACTTACAAGGGACATTGAATTATGGTGTTTTCTACTCAAGAAAAGTTATAGTTTCTCTTCTTGGTTATATAGAATCAGATTGGAAAAGTGATAGTTAAGATAAAAAATTCTACTGTAGGATACATATTTTAGCTTGGTTCAGATCTGATTTCATGGTCCAGTAAGAAGTTGAGAACTCTTTCTCTCTTCTTGTGAAGTAGAGTATAGGGAAGCTAAGGAAGCAACTAAAGAAGCAATTTGGTTGCAACATGTTCTTACCGAGTTTGTCTTGGTTCAAAAATCATTTATCAAGTTAATATGTGACATTCATAGTTCCATTAACCTTGCATACAATCCACGGTATCACTCTAAAACCAAACACATTAACCTGGATACTCACTATATTCGAGATCTTGCTGTCGATAATGTTATTTCTTTGGAATATTGTCCCACTAAATAGTAAGAAATTTCTATCTTCACCAAATCCACGACAAAGGAAAAGTTTATATGACTTTGATAGTTGTTGAGAATGTGGGAAATTGTCATCGAGGGGGAGTGTTGATGTAATGACATCTTCCTCCATAAATATTCCATCTCCCTAGTCATTATTAAGGGCGAGTGTTGGAATATGTCACCTTGGAAGGTGACAATTTCTATGTTATGTCAGAGGAAACTCTAATTTTATGTAAAAGAGGTATATTCCGCATTCATCATGGAGTAAAATGCCCTTGTAATAGTTTATTATATAAAGAATTGAAATCACATTATCCCACATGTATTATGGGAATGTAATTTCTCAATGCATCTTGGTATATAATATAGGTTAGGGAGTCTCATAACACACAAAAGAAGTCATATGATAGTCTTATCATTGTAAAGTGATGAAGCATTTGTAGTGGCATTTCCTCTCTTTTTTCTTCTCCTTTATTTTGATTAAATGTTTTTATTATGCTCATAGGAGGTTAGATTAGTAAAAATATTAATTATTTATATTGTTATATGTTTATGCTTATTTTCAATATTCTAACACATTTTATGGATTTTTGAGTAAATTTTATTTATTTATTATGGATGATGGGGACTTCTCCTCACCTCTCTATATTACTTCCCTCCCCAAATTTCCCTTTGAGTCACTCAAATTTCACATGCATGACTTACCATACTCAACCATTTTTATGGATTTCATGGATTTTACCATTTTCATGAATGTGGAATATGATCCCACATTATAGTTACAAACCTCCACATCTTTCTTAGTCATGCAGGGGCAAGGTTGGAGTTAAACCCACAACACAAAGAATGCAATGAATGCATAGGAGACATCAACCCTTCATCATAGAAGGTTTTGGAAGCCCCATTTCCACTAAATGGCGTTAAAATATCAATGGGGGCATTACCTGTCATCTCCCTTCACATTAGTGCTACAAGAAACAATCCATGTGGCACGCCCCTTCCCACACCATACAAGAGAAGCCTTCCTCAATATGAAATGACCTTTTGTGCCTGATTTAATTATTGATTTAAGTGAGCATCATGTGATGAACTTGTAAGGTTGATCACACTTTATTATTAACAAGTCATTTATCAAAGATTACATGGAGAAGTGATTATCCTTTCATTGAATGGTCTTCAGTGATATGTGAATTTTGAATATATTTAAACTAAAGATATCATACTTTATTTATATAAAATATAGTAAGGATATTTGATGTGTCCTTAACATGTACATTGGTGATTTTAATTTCATTTAGAGCATCGATGTGCATTTTAGTTTTTCCTTATGTACAAGAATGATATTTTTTTATTATATAATAACACAATGATTGATGTTCGTTAATAAATCAAGACTAGTATAGGGGAGGTAGGAGTTGGAGGGGTTATTTATCGCTCAATGAAGAAATAAAGATACAAATTGCATTGGCTTGCAGAATACTACTAATAATCAAGTTGAATTTATAACTTTGTGGCAATGGTTATAATTGGCCATATCAAGGATAATTCGACAAATAACAGTGTATGGAGACTCAACCATTATTGTTCAACAAGTGTAAATTCAAAGTGATTCGTAATCAGGTCTAATCCTCTATTTTGCAAAGAATAAGCTTACAACTAGAAAAAAATGAGGTTTTCAAGTTCTATCTTGTCAAGAGGCACCTCAAGTCAAAAGCGAATGCATTAAAAAATAAGGGAGCTTCTTTAGATCAATGGATATTGACTCAATATGATATAAGTGGTTTGTATAAACCTTTACCATGAAAATACCAAGCATAAATTTGAGTTTTGGTGCTTTGAATATTTTTAGTAGTAATAAAGAGGGAATTATTTATGTGTTTGTCTAACCACAACCATGTATTTCAAATATCCAAAAAAATTTCTCATAATTTTGTCATCCACTCCTTTCCGACGGGATATAGGTTCATGCATACACTTAGCCTGACCATGTGATCACATGCAAGGCCTAGGAAAGATGGATTCTTGCTCAAAACTTCAATAAATGTGGAAGAATGCGAAGGAAATTTTTTTCCAAATAAAAGGAGAGGTAGGCATGCTCGAGGTATAGAGATTTAATGGTGATGGGAGGAATTTGCATGAATTTAAATAGAAATCGAATGTCATATTCTGAGACTATACATGGCAATTTTTTGCATTGAAGATGAAAAGATAATTGATGAATTGGTGGGGGAAGAATTTTTTTGTTATAATGCATGGTTGTTCATCACTGTTTCAACAACAATTCAGGTCTAGTTCATGAAAGTATTTGTAGGAAAGGAGGTATTTTGCATTGGTGTCAACATGGAAAGGTGATCTGGCTCTAAGAAGGAAGAATTCAGTCAACATCTAGACTATCTCACAGAAACATTGTAATACATATTGACTATAAGATTTTTTCTAGATTAATTACATAAACAAAAAGAATGATCATGGGATTAATCCAGAAAACAATCTCAGAAACATGATGAACCACAAAATTCTAAAATCAGAGACATATCGACTTTGTTAACTAGGTTGTGGGAAATCAGGGTTGTTGAGGTTCAAGCTCAATTAACTCTCCTAAATCAGAAAATTGGTCGACTACACACTAATATATACAATCTGCAAATGAAAAATGATCTTCTGGAGATTTATTTGGAAAAAGTGGAGTCCTTGAGTGGGAATGGTGTAGTTGTAGTAGGAGTGGAAGAGGACAGGAGCATGGCATTGGAGGAACATCAGGTTGTGGTCGTAGAGTTGTTGAAGATGGATTCTAAGGTGGAAAAAGAGGTCAAGGATCCTACTCCATTGCAGCAAAGGTAGTATGACAAATAAAATAAAGAATTTAACCATGAATATGGTTCAAATAGTGAAACCTAGTTAGTTTCTTGTGTTAATTCATGTATTGAAAATATGCATTAGTTTTAGGAGTATTTTTGTGTTTATAGGAAATTCCAATTTAGAAGTGCAATATGTAGACAATGTAGGAAGAAAACAAGTCTTTTTTGGAATCTTTTTATCTTAGTAGATGAAGATCCTTTTATAGATGTAAAAGGTTCTGGCCTTGAAACCAGATTGAAATTAATAGAAAAAAAGTAACTATTTCACACACACACACACACACACATATATCAACACTAGTGCATTATATGTTGGAGAACATCCAATTATCGTGGCGAGTGAGGTGCACTTAAGGAAAAAAACTCTGCAAAAGCCTTTGGCTACCCACTTGTGCTAGAAAACTCTACTACAAATAGGGAGGTGATAAAATTTTCGGGGGGCTTCTATAAAAACCTTTTCTAGAAGGTTTCCTCCTTATAGTGCGAGGATAATCATTAGGAGGATGTTGTTCCAATGTCGAATTGCTAGATTATTATAAACCCCCAAATCTCGAGGTCAATGTAATGCCTTTGTGAGTTATGATTTTGAAATGAACCAGACTCATCATGACTAGGAGAGTTCTTGTCTCGTTTCTATACCCTATCTAGAGCTTCCCATTCTCCTCATTAATTGACCTTGTTGACATGATGTCTAAAACCACTATGAACTATGTCACTATTTCAATGAATCTTGTATCTAAGTGATGTGTGCTCACTAGAGCCCTTAATAACCAAAATATGTGTGTCCTCCCCCTCCACGTTAACTAGATGCACGTGCCTCCTTCTATCACAAAGTAATTATCACAGTAAATGTTTTCCTTAGTATTTTTTGTAACTAGATTGAGCCTAGGCTAGGGAAAAATGATCTACCCCCAGTGGAATTTTATCACCAGGATTGTGTGAAGTGATCGACTTGGATACCCATTGTGATAGTTTAATCTCCCAAAAGTAGCTTCCATCCTCAACCCCTTCCCATAAAATTCGAACCTAAGACTTGATAGAGATTACTAGTAATATGCTATGCAAATCAAAACATCTCCTTAACACTCTCATTTAAATACTTAATCATATATATTTAAATATATTATAAAAAATAAAAAATATAACTTATTAATATTAATCGAAAAATTAAATTGTCTATAAAAAAATTATAAGATTAAATTAAATATATTTATGAATTTTTACAGTGAAGTGTACATCACTTTCTAATTTCAATTGCAGGTAAGGTAAATGACATAATGGTCCTTCGTATATTGTTCTCCACTAAACCTATTTGTAAGGTTGTATATGAATTACAAGTAAGGGAAATGACCTAATGGTCCTTCATATATTGTTCTCCACCAAACCTATTTGTAAGGTTGTATATGATATGGAAAAACAAGTCTATATGGTAGATGGAATACTTTCTCAACTTTCTAAATTGCAAGTGAGTTTTGAATAATATTGAATCCATAAGTTTTATCGGCAGTTGTAATATGATAACTTTCTAAATTGCAAAGTAATATTTTACTTGATTTGTATTCAATATTTACATGTTTATTTTTATATTTAATCCAAATTCTATTTTATAAAAATAGTGAATTCGGAAATTTCGAGCTCTACCTGCATTAAATAATACTGGAAATACAAAAAAATCACATTCAAAGCTACCTACACGGATTTTTTTTCATTAATTAAGATTTTTTTATTTAATTAAGAAAATAGAGTAGACTTTCTAGCAAAAAAATATAAACACTTATTAATTCAAACACTCAAATCCTTATTAATTAAGCACCTAGATATGGATCTCAAGTCCAACAATCTCTGTGTGCAAATTAAAATGAACTCGGATTTGGAATTCAAATATGTGGGCATCACACATAAATTTCAAATCAACGTTGTATATATAAGGATCGCTCAGACCTATGGGCATCGCACGTTAAAATAGAACATAGACAACGATGTGTGACTATATAGTTTATAATTAGCTGAGACATATCATCTCCATATTAATCCACAAAATAGCATAAAATTGAAGTAATTTGAATGTAATGTATATCGAACCTAATGTTGACTAGATTTATTTGGAAGTGAAAATCACCTTGGCCATATTTGTACACCTTGAAAACCTATGTATTCATTGAAGTTTCACCCCAGTTTTGGTTGTTAAACGCTACATAATTTGGTCTAGAGGGGCAAGAAACAAGCAAAAGTTGTAGGTTCTTGCTATTGTTGAGAACAATTAAGTCAAATTTTCCAATTATTTATATGCTTCAATATTTAATGAAACACTCAGAAAACACTTAAAATATTTATTGATCAACATCACTGTATACTTCTAAGGAGCAAGCCAACTTAAGGATTTTTCATGTTAAAAATCTACATAAGCCAAACAAGCACCACCTTGAAAAAAAACCTTAAATTGGGTGTAGATAAAACCTAGATAAAAAAATTTTGCCCCCCGATCGAGGCGCGCATCTGTCGAAAGTATAATATCATGATAGGACAGATGGACGATTTTGGTCCTTCAAACCTTTAATATCCATGATGGCGTAGATTGATCAGTGTTTAAGGAAGTGTGCAACTGATCGGGGAATAATGAGATGTCAGGGTCGACAGCCTATGCTGTCAGAACGAGAAAGGAATGTTTTCAAGTTAGTAAGTTTTCTACATAGGCATTTTCATTCTGCCATGCATAATTATTCTGTAGTGCAAGCTCAGAGGCAGCATAGGAGGATGATGGATGCCATACCTTCCATCATCCAAAAAATTCTGTTGGGGTATGTATTTTCCTTTCTTCTATCTCTGATCATTGATGTCGTAAGGGCTATGTATTGTTCGCAGCAAGTTTTGTTTCTTTGGATTCAGTTGGCGGATAATAGCTTTGCTGCTCCTCTTTTGCGCCCAGTTGAACCTTGTTTTCATGACCCTTGTCATTTTTCTGGTGGCTTCTCTATTTTCGTTGAGGTTCAGGCCAGAGTATGCCTTATTTTGCGTCCTGCTGTTGGGTGGGTTACAATTCAAAGGTTCATTCTGTGGTTGTTTCAGTTCTATGTTCAGCTGTCTGAGGCATTTGTTGGAATTCTCATTTCTTTTTCCACTGGACGCGGATGGGTTAAGAGTTATCCTTTTATCATTAATTATGCTCATCAGTTTGTTTCTAGTGGCTGGGTTTTTCACTGCTCTATTTATCTGAGACTTCAGTGGGTAGGGTTTATGGGATTTTTTCTGCATGGCTATAGTTGGGATAGGAAGCGGCTTTGTTCCCATTTGCTAAATCTTGGCCATAAGTATTTCTGGACTATTGATATATTGCTGGTTTCTTGTGATGATTGGGAGACGACTTTTTTTTCCCTATTCTCTGTGGTTATACCAATATTGTGGAATGATTGTCTTGGCACCACACTGTCTGTTAGTTGGGGTTTTTCACACTTTGTTTCTTTCCAGGTCATCAGTCTGAGGGATTGGGTTCTTTGTTTTCCATTTACTCGTCTTCGCGGTAGTCATATGGTCTCTGCACTTATCGGCACTCAATGGAAGTCCACTGGTAACTTCACTGATGATGTCCACTCTTTAATTGTTTATTCTTTCTTGTATTTATTCATCCTTATGCCAATCTCCATCATGGGGAAGCGTCGTTCTTGTAACCATTCAGTTAAAGGCAAACAACAGGCCCAGCCTGAGATTTGTCCCAAGAAACATGGTCGGAAGTCACGTCAAGAGGTCTTAGAAAACCTCACCGAAAACTATGTTATTGGAAATTCATCCACCGTTCGACAAGAGATTCGAGGCTAGGAACGGGAAATTCATACTGATCCGAAAGATAATGATGTGGAAGCAGAGATCATGGACATTATAACAGACCTTGGTAATACTCAGGGCCGCCTAACTTTGTTCCAGCAGACTGTCCATACTTACTGGATAGTTAAATGCCTTTTGGCCAAGGCTATGCAGAGTTTTCCTCCTAGTCAAGCGAGGATTGAGCCACAAATAGTACATTTGCTACAGGACATTCAGAATCAGTTGAATCATATAAAAATTACTCAGTATCAGACTACTGATTGTATCAGTAGAATCGATGATCGTGTGGGCCGAATGGAGAAACAACTTCAGCAGTTGCAGCAAGTGGACATGCCTGGATCCACAGTGAAAGATCTTACACCGGTTTACTCCTCTGATGGCTAGTCATTTTAGAATTTTCTCATGGTTTTGTAGATGCAATTTTGTGTTTTGTATGGACATATTTTAATTCCCCAACTTGTAGATAATTGTGTAATCGGTCAGTTAGTTAATGAGGCTCATGGACGAATGAAACTATTTCAATTTTGGCTTGCTTTTAATGCTTTAAGGTGGCCAACAGACCTGGTTTCCTATGGGAAGGTTGAGGCCACAGACTGGATTTTTATATTTTTTAACCTGCTTTCAAATTATAAATAGAAAATAGCGAGGTACTACCAAATTTACAAAAAAAAAATAAAAAAAAATAAGAAGAAAGAAAGAACCATTTAAAAACATACTCAGAAGGCTATCTTGGCTTCCTCTAGGGTAGCCACGACCATAAAATAATCCATGGGAAACCTATGAAAACTATAGACATTGCATGTAGAAACTATTTCAGGTAAATTTGTAAATATTCTCTATTAAATCACAGTACCAATTCAACTCTGAATTAATGTTAGTTTAGGTAGATTGGTAAATATTCTTTATTAAATCACAGTACGTCCAATTCAACTCTAAATTATCCAAAAGCAGACAATAATATGTACTATGGGATGACTATATATAATTATTTGGAGTTTGTGATTATCTAATTGATATATTTTCCAAATGACTCAAGAAAATAAGATACAATTGAATTAAATTAATTGTAATCACCTTTCTACTCTTTGTTTTGTTTGAAGTTTCATACTTCATTTCTTTGTCAAAATTTGCACAATCTACAAAGAGTTTTCTTATCCTTATCTGCTAACCTAGATCCTTATCCATAGAGGCCCTTACCTGCCCCTACCTAACTTGATCAGTATATGGCCTTATTTGCTTAGCATGGGACATGATTAATGAGTGGAGGAAAAATAGCAAACATCAGTAACTAATAAGTGGTGGTGTCAGAAAATAAAGTAAAGCTTTAAGAGCAGGGTAGTATTGAGACATAAATATCTATATTATGATTCGTTAGAGTAGAATAAATGAATTCTAATCCAACTCCCAGTTTGTGCATGAAGGAAAAACCCCATACAATCATAAGATATTTTAAGTATACATTAGCATCCTCAGTGCTTTGAAATGTTGTTTAAGCAATAGTATTTTACATAATAGTGATGGTATTTATAACAAGCATGTCATCATTGTTGGTCTTTGTCTCTAGTACAAACAAAGGGTTGTAACAATTATCCCCTTTGTATGAATTCACCTAGGTTGTAACAATTATGCCCTCTGTATGAATTCACTTATGCCATTGCAGGCAATAAACAAATAAATAACCGAGTTATACTACATATATGTGAAGGATAAACTAATTTTAACCAACTCTTATATAAATAAATGTGCTCCTAAGTGTTTTTCATACATGTTTAGGTACCATTAAATAATTAATTTAAAAGTGATTTAAGTTATATATCCTAACCTATCTTGTTTCAATACAAGATACCACAATAACTATAATATCTTCATCCATGAAAAACTAATATTTTTGTTTATAAAAAATGTAAAATATTAATATTACTAACATATCTCGAAATTTTGGAGAATTAATTTCAACCACCACGTTTAATTCTCTGACATCAACCATACCCCATCAAATGTTTTGTAGGTTGCGGATTGAGTTTGCAGAGAAGGACAAGTTCTGAGAAGAGTACATAACCTATTCCGCAACAAAGTTAAATAATTAAAGTCAAATAGAAATTGAATGCATGGTTAGTAAATGATTATGGGGAAACAATTAATCCGCAAGTGTTGTTTAATTCACACAAACTCTATAAAATTCAGAAAGTCATTTTTTCCCATCCATTGTATTAAATTTTGTCTGTCAAGAATTAAATATCTTAGATATTTATATGTTTAGATTTTACATGTAGGAAAAGTATTGTGTAAAGTGGCTGATGTAAGTCTGGAAAGACAAGGAGGAGAAAATCGTGGAGTGAATTTTGGTAGGTTGCATGAAAACAAGTTATAAGTTTTACAGTGTGTAAATTCCGCAAAGAACTCTTGTTTTACTGGTGAAGGAGTTGTAGCCTCCATATGTGAATGTATTTCATGTTTTGAAGTGATATTATAAAGTTTGGTTAGTTGTGAAAAATTCACCTGTGAGTTTTACTGCAACAACTTTGTTTTACTCTGTTTCACCCTGAGGAAAATTGTTTGATTATATTTGTTCCTCTATATTGAAATGAAGACTCATATGAATTGATTTTCGCAATTCTATAGTCTGGATTAAGTGAGTTCCGCAACTTTGTGTAAATTTCTGTAACTGTGTTGTCTTAGTTAAAGTCATTTTCACAACTCTGTGTGAACTCATTGTGTTGAGGAAAATCATTTCCTCTGTCCTTTAGAAATTTTAACATAGTATCAGAGCGAGTTTAAATTCATTACTGCAAGTGTTTTAACTAAGGAGTTAAAAAGATTTCTGAAAAATTTTGTGTAGCTTATTATCCAGCAATGAGAATGTTTTCACACAGTGAGAAAAATTTTACATAGTAAAAAAGTTGTTTTTACATAGTGGAAATGGCAACAAAAAGCACAAGCTTGAATAATCCACAAATACCACAGATTAATGGAAATAATTACGATTATTGGGATATAAAAATGAAGGCGTTGTTTTCTTCACAAGACATTTGGGAATTGGTGGAGAATGGATTCCAAGAACCAGCAGATGCAGTAGCATACAATGCTTTGACACAAGCAGAAAGAGTTTTTTTGAGAGACAATAGGAATAAGGATTCCAAAGCCCTCTTCTACATATTTCAAGCATTTAATGAAAGTATCTTCCCAAGGCTTGCAACAACAACAAAGTCCAAGGAAGCATGGGATATCCTTCAGACAACCTACCAAGGCATGGCAAAGGTGAAAAACAAAATTACAAATGTTGAGAAGAGACTTTGAGACAATTTGTATGAAATATTCTAAGAATGTAGACTCATTTTTTACACATGTAATTGGGTTGGTTACCCAAATCAGGTATCATGGTAAGACACTTGAGGAAAGAAGAATAGTTGAGAAAATTCTCAGATGTCTGCCAGTAAGATTTGATGCCATAGTTGTGGCAATAAAAGAGACAAATGATCTCTCACAATTTTCAATTGATGTGCTTCGTGCATCACTAATTTCTCATGAACAAAAATTTAACAGAGGAACAAACTCATCATTGGATCATGCATTCAAGACACAAGTTTCATTTGGTCAAGGTAGAGGTCAAGGAAGATCAAATTATAGAGGAAGAGGAATAAGCCCACACAGAGGTGGAAGAAGCAGCCCTTCAAACTCAAGTGGAAGGGGCAGCAATCGAAATTCAAGTCAAGGTCCAAGCCAAAATCAAACACAAGGTGAGAGGTATGATAAATCTCAAGTTCAATGTCACTATTGTAAGAAGTATGGTCATTATGAAAATGAATGTAGAAAGAAGAAATATGACATAAGTAGCAAACCAAGGGAAAATTTCATAAAGGAAAATGAAAACCATGATAGAATGTTTTTAGCTTGTAATGTAGCACAAGAAAAACAAGGAGATGTATGGTTTCTAGATTCAAGGTGTAGCAACCACATGACTGGAAACATAGAAATGTTTTCCAATCTAGATGAAAGTGTGAAACTGAAGTGACATTGGGGACTGATAGCAAAGTCTCTGTTATGGGTAAAGGTAGAGTTGACATTCTAACAAATAAGGGAGAGAAGATGTTCATGTCAGATGTTTAATTTGTTCTTGGTTTGAAACATAACCTCATAAGCATTGGACAACTCATGCAAAAGGGCTACAATGTATTTTTCAAGAATGATGTATGCACAATCTTGGATAAGCCTCCAAGTAGATATTTGATTGAAAAAGTTCATATGACAAACAATAGAATGTTTCCTCTCAAGATAAGATCATATTTGAAGGAAGAAGGTGTTGTGGCAACTGTCACACAAGAAAACATTCAAGAAGAAATTAAAGATGAAAATTGGTTATGGTATTTGAGATTTGGTCATCTCAACTTTGGAGGTTTGAATTTGTTGCATAGGAAATGCATGGTGAAGAGATTTCCACTCATAGAAAAACTGGACAGCCTATGTGAAGGATGTATCTTGGGCAAACAACACAGAGAATCATTTCCAGCAAGAAAGTCTATAAGGGCAAAGGCACCTTTGGAAATTGTCCACTCAAAATTATGTGGACCAATGCAAACACCATCAATTTGTGGCAGCCATTATATTGTGACCTTCATAGATGACTACAAAAGGAAGACATGTGTCTACTTCTTAAAACAAAAAAGTGATGTGTTCGACCACTTCTGCCACTACAAAGTTCTTGTTGAGAAGAAAAGTGGACACTACATAAAAGTGTTGAGGATTGATAGAGGTGGCGAATATATCTCAAGTGAATTCATACATTTTTGCACGGAGCATGGAATTCATAAGCAATTTACAACAAGGTATACACCTCAACAAAATGGTGTCGCGGAAAGGAAGAATAGGACCATCATGGAAATGGAAAGGAGTATGTTGAAGGCAAAGAATTTTCCAAATGATTATTGGGTTGAAGTTGTCACTTGTGCACTGTATATTATTAATAGATGTCCAACCAAAAGTGTTATGAATATCATTCCTGAAGAGGCATGGAGTGGATGAAAAAAATATGTCACTCACATGAGAGTGTTTGGATGTGTGGCGTATGGACATGTCCCGGATGAGTTGAGGAAGAAGTTGGACAGCAAGGGGGAGAAATGTATATTTTTTGGATACAGTGATGAATCCAAGGGATACAAGCTCTACAATCCATCAAACAAGAAAGTCATAATCAATAGAGATGTTCAGTTCATAGAAGAGGAAGCATGGGATGGAAGTTTAGAGAAGACAATCAATGTGAAGACATGTATGTCACATGAAGACAAAGAGGAATTGACCGCAACAAGTAATTACTCAACGATGAATCCTCCTCCACCAAGAGAAACTCAATAAAGCAATCAACATGTGACACCACAAACAAATAATAGGACAGTGTTGCGCAACTAAGCAAGTTCTTCTCCAAGCACACCACAAAGATCCACAACTCCATATACTTCAAGCGAAACACCAAGCACATCTTCCGCAAGCATAAGAGGACACAAATTCAAAAATTTAAGTGAAATATATCAGCAAGATGAATTTGATATCAGCGCTGGTTTGAATTCATTATTTGCATTATTTTGTCATGTAGATGACCCAATACATTTTGAAGATGCAGTCAAAGAAGAAAAATGGGTTTCAGAAATGAATGAAGAAATAGGAACAATAGAAAAGAATGGCACATGGGAGTTAGTGGACCTTCCGCAAGGAAAGGAAGTCATTGGAGTGAATTGGGTCTATAATACCAAGAGAAACATTGAAGGCAAGATTGAAATACATAAATCAAGGCTAGTTGTCAAAGGATACAAGCAGCAGCATGGAAGAGACTATACAAAAACATTTGCGCTAGTTGCCAGGATGGAGACAATGTGTACATTGTTGTCAATTGCCGTGCAACATAAATGGAAATTGTATCAAATGGACATAAAATCAGCATTCTTGAATGGAGTGTTGAAAGAGGAAGTTTATGTTGCGCAACCTCCTGGTTATGAGGTAGAAGGCAAAGAAGACAAGGTCTGTAGGTTGCGGAAATCTCTTTATGGGTTGAAGTAAGCACCACGTGCATGGTATAGCAGGATAGATGCTTACTTTATGGACAATGGGTTTGAAAAATGTGATGGTGAACTTACCCTCTACATCAAAGAAAATGACAGTAAGCTTCTTATTGTCGTTTTTTATGTAGATTATTTGATTTTTACAGGGAGTGATGATTTCCTCATCGCTGATTTCAAAGCAGTCATGAAAAGTGAGTTTGAAATGACTGACATGGGGTTTTTAAGATATTTTTTGGGCATAGAAGTGAAGCAAACAAAAAATGGAATTTTTATCTCTCAAGAAAAGTATGTCGTAGACATTTTAGAGAGGTTCAATATGCAGAACAACAAGCCAACACCAACTCCAACAATCATGGGGTTGAAGCTGAGCAAGGAAAATTTCATCAGCAATGTCAATTAGACATTATACAAAAGCATGGTGGTAAACCTAATGTATTTGACTGCAACTAGGCCTAAGATAATGTATGCAGTGACTTTGGTGTCGAGGTTCATGGAGACACCCAAGGAGACACATTGGCAAGCAACCAAAATAATTTTAAAGAATGTCATTGGGACAAAGGTGTATGGTGTTTTGTACTCCACAACAAATGATTTTAGGCTAGTTGGTTACACTGACAGTGATTGGGCAGGAACTGTTGATGACAAAAAAAGCACGTGAAGATATGTTTTTCATTTGGGTTCGGGAGCCATTTCATGGGCTTCTAAGAAGCAGCCGATAGTGTTATTGTCAACAACAGAAGCTGAATATGTCGTCGCAACAGTAGTAGCATGTCAAGCAGTATTGATGAGAAGGATGTTGTGGGATTTATGTCATGAACAAGATGGAGCAACCACTATTTTATGTGATAACAGTTCAACAATTGCACTATCAAATAATTCTTTCTTTCACAAGAGGAAATAGCACATTGATGCTAAATATCATTTCATAAGATAATTAGTTAACAATGGTGAAATTGTGTTGCAGCATTGCAGGTTAGAAGAACAATTTGTAGACATCTTCACAAATCCATTGGCATGTGAAAATTATGTTTATCTCAGATATTGTTTAGGAATGGTCAATGGAAATAGTTGCGATTAAGGGGGAGTGTTGGAGAATTAATCTCAACCACCGCATTTAATTCTCCAACATCAACCATACCTCAGTAAATGTTTTGTAGGTTGTGGATTGAGTTTCCAAAAAAAGACAAGTTCTAAGAAGAGTACATAACCCATTCCGCAATAGAGTTAAATAATTAAGTCAAATAAAAATTAAATGCATGGTTAGTAAATGAGTATGGACAAACAATTAATCTGCAAGTGTTGTTTACTTCAGGCAAACCCTATAAAATTCAGAAAGTCATTTTTTCCCATCCATTGTACTAAATTTTGTTTGTCACCAATTAAATTTCTTAGATATATATGCTTAGATTTTACATGTAAGAAAATTATTTTGTAAAGTGGTGAATGTAAGTCTGGAAAGACAAGAAAGAGAAAACCATGGAGCAAATTTTGGTGGGCTGTGTGAAAACAAGTTACAGGTTTTACGGTGTGTAAATTCGGCAACTGCGGTGAATGTAAGAACTCTTGTTTTACTAGTAAAGGAGCCGCAACCTCCATATGTGAATGTATTTCATGTTTTGAAGTGATATTATAAAGTTTGGTTAGTTGCAATTTGGTTGTGAAAATTTCACGTGTGAGTTTTACTGCAACAACTCTGTTTTACTCTATTTCACCGTGAGGAAATTTTTTTGATTATATTTTCTGCCCTATAGTTTCAATTTTAATCTCCGCCACTCTGTATTGGAATGAAGGCTCATATGAATTGATTTCCGCAACTCTGTGGTCCTAATTAAGTGAGTTCCGCAACTCTGTTCAAATTTCAGTAATTGTGTTGTCTTGGTTAAAGTCATTTCCACAACTCTGTATGAACTAAGTGTGTTGAGGAAAAACATTTCCTCTGTATTTTTAAATTTTTAAAACACAATCCTTATTCAGAAAGAGACACATGCACCCACACTCCATAACCTTCCAGAATAAACGTCATAATCACAACACATAACATGCAAAAAAAGGCGCCCAAAGAGCTTATGAACATTAAAGAAGCAAATACAATTTCATTCTCATTTTTCCTAATCTTGCCGAGATTCTCTTTTACATTGACTCTAAAAGCCTTTACAACCCGTTTCGCAAAAGCTTCCTAGTGCTTTACAATGCAAGCCATTTTTTTATGCTCAAAATCATACACCCTTGATTTTACCTTCAATGTAAGCTAAAAGAATGTATTTCACTACAATTGGATTTTGGGTTAGTTTCCCGTAGGTAGGAAAAATAACTTCGATGTCATTGCAGGGTCTCCTCTCATAATGATCATCACTGCTGATTATGGTGATGTTTAACAAAATGGGATAAAAAGTAAACCCCAAACCCTGACAACCCATCTCAAACGAATTCCCATTCACCACAACATAGTCCCAACAAAATCCACCATTTTAAAACTTCGATGAAGAAATAGGCAAATATGTCCACATAATTACGTTCAGATCATAAAGCTTTGCCTATTTCGAAGAATCTACACAACCACCCATGACATAAATCCTCCCCCCAATACTAAAAACCAATCTTCAAGTAATAAATACAATATTTTGATGTCTATCTTAAATAATATAATTGTACCAAGATAAAACATCCAATGTATCTTTATAACATTCAAAAATGCAATTTAAACAGTAAAAAATTACACATTGTTCTTTTCACTTTAAAATAAGTTTGCAACAAAAAAAATTTGATCCCTCTCGACTCATGTTAGATCCATGTTTAGATGGATCTATGCTAGTACCATAGAAGCTCATACTGTGGAAGCTTTAGGGGTGCAAGAGACTCCAACCTATTCAAAGAGAGGTCCAAACCATCCTAGCGCTGAATCAATTAACATAGAAGTATGTTGAAAAATACTTGTGATATATTTCTATTGACTTACCTCTTGATCTAGCATATATTCTAGGCTAACACCTTTTCGAGTTCAGAGTGGTTTTCAAGTTTGTCACTCAGAATGAATTCTTATGTTGAATCCATTTGCAACTGAGTACCCAAATAAATATAATGCACCAAAACCAAAATGATTATGATTATTATTAGCTCACTAATTATGCACATCAACTCTTCATCTACCACATCTCCCACTGGAATAAAAATTAATAAAAAAATAAAAATATATATAATAAAAAAATTAAATATAAAAAAAATTATGAGATGGACACGTGACGCTGACATGCAACCCATGTTCCCCTCTATCATCCCATGCTAAACTGGGTACTTGTTCATAGATTTTATCTTCATGGTGTGAGCTCTCTGAGTGGTCCATTTCTGTTGCATTCAACCCAAGCAACCTCGTAACAGTGGTAGCATGATAAATAATTGATTCTGTAAATTTAAGTTGGAATATAATGAGCACTGTGAACTATCTAAAAGAAAGATAGTTGGAAGAAACCTGCTACTTTTTTCCCTTGTTAATTTATTCCTGTTGCTATAAAGAAACATATATATGTCCCTAGGTTGTTTCATGCTGTTATAAAAGAAAGAATAATGGTTTTCCCATAGAGATACTACAATGTGAGCCTAGTCAAGTTGTCTAAGCAGGATACCACATAATTATGTGAAGGAAGACTTGTAGTTCTTAGATTGGTAACAATAGGCAGGACAAAGAAATAATCAATCGTTAGCCAGGACCAATAAAGGCGAGAAATCAGTGGCAGGAACACAAATTTTCCTAAGAACCACCAAGTGCCTCCCGACCCCTTCCCTAAATTTTGATTCTGGCCATCTTTACAATAAGTATAGTTCCTTGTTATCCTAAAAGTAAGCAATAAGCTCATGAGGCATTCCAGAAAGGAAGTTCATGAGGCACTCATTCTTATCATACGGTATATGCTTTCAATTCTACATTGTTTGCAGGGATGAAATTGTTGTGAGAAAGTTTTGACATCCAGTAAACGCATGAAAACTAGAACCAATTACTACGTAAGGAGGCAGGGTGTTTTACTTGTATAGTGCTTCTGATATACTAATATGGAATAAGCCTAATTTAAGTAATTCACTTGCATATAAAATGAAAACTCAAAGAACGATAAGAATCATTTGGAAGAAATTCATTAAAATTTTGGTTGCATTACTCCTTTGGAAAGGCTGTATAATTCTTGTGGTGCCTGTAATTACTGAGAAAGGTCATTCTTTTGGTTAACATGCCATTTATTCTCCTGTAGTTTATTCAGAGGCATCCAAATGCTCGTTGAATCATTATGAACTAAGATCACAATGATATTTTGTGGTATTTCTTGATACTATCAGCAACTGAAAAAGATTGAGGCTCCATTGGGGTATCTTGAGAATCTGATCAACATGATCAAGAATCCCAAAGCCATCTTTATCTTTGTAGTTGTTTTTCCTAGTCCATAGTTTTTTTTTTTTTTGGAGGAAAAATTGAGTCAATGTATATCGGGCAAGATTAATTTCGAGGATAATATGTCAGAGAGTCAAAATAGGTGGATTCGATAATTGTATAGAAACTGAAAAAAGAGAAGTTGTGTATAAATGAAGAGATGAACAACACCACTATAAAATATGAGGATATGGAAAAAATAGCCTCAAAAATTCCTATGTCATCTCGTTACTGCCCAAGGTCACCCAAATGTATTCAAAAGAAGCTAAAAATGTGGGTTTAATTAAAGGTATAAGGATGAAAAGTTGAACCAAACCACTCTAAAGTATGGGGATATAGTAGAAAAAATTTAGGAAATTACCTTTACCATCTCTTTAGTGGCATTCAATGGCCAAAGCTACCAAACACACTCAAATGCAGCTAAAAATCTGTGATTGAGTTTGGGTATAGCCATGCTTTAATGTCACAAAATTTTGTTGAACCTATGCATATATGGAACATCAATTAAATTTGGAACAATAGAGAGAAGATTAGCTTGGCCTTTGAATAAGGATCACACAAGCGAATTGAAAAATGTTCTAAATTTTAACATTGTTGAAATAGGGGAATGGGTCAAGTCTTAAGACCAATAATGAAGAAGGACAAGCTCCAATCTAGAGGTATATTTCACTAAATTGAGAGGTTGGGGTAAGATAGTAGCACATACTTGTCAAGTGAAAGAGAGAAACCTTAGGAAGCCACATATCACTATTAGACATTGAGACTTGAAGGCTGACCTTTTCAACACAATTGAGAAATAACAAGTTGAGGAGCTTGAACAATTTAGAGTGTTTGAAAAGAATAAAATTAGGAACTGAATACCAAAGCCATGATTAATTGCGCCAAGGATGGTGAGGAACCTACAATATTTCATTGTGAATATTTACAAGGAAATCATGGATAACAATTTATGTCTTCTATTAAGCATGCTCAAGGAGAGATGATAGCGAATCGAAAAGAACAGGAGATGTTTTCACTAGCTATTAAAATAAGAAGTGACTAACCAAGGCATTGATTAGAAAGGTTTTGCTTTTTATAGTCTCTAAATTTGAGAGAAGCCTCATTTTAATCCTTTAAACTAAGACAAGTTGTTCAATCTTATAAAGGGCATGACTAACTGGAAATATTTAGGTATGGACATGATTTGATTTGAATTTTACAAAATGTTATAGATTATGGTTTTTTAATGGGCAAAATCTATTTTAGATATGTTGTCAATCCTTTATGGATTTTATTATGACAAACTTTATATATGTGGAACTCATTGAGCTTATCCCAAAAGGTCGAAATGGAAAATTAGTTCAAATATATAAATTTAGACACACACGCACACACATTAACATTAGTAAATATGGAAATGATATTTGTAGTACATTAATGATTAATCATTCAAGCATTGACCATCTAGAGTGTAGATTCTAGCAATTACAAACAAACATACACATGTTTAAGCCACAAAAAATAAATTGGTCTATTAAATTATGGACTGAAATAGGTTATCCAACAACTATCAACAATAATATGAAAATATTTATGTTTACAAAAAAGGCCATTAGTGCACTGAAGTATGAAGATTGAAAGGTCCAGTCACTTCAAACAATAAATTGAGTTAGTTATTAAATACCTTGTTTTAGAAGAAATGTTCACTAATTATGAAAGAACCCATGTTACCAAATGTTGTAGCTATGGGGTATCATTTCCATGTGTACTCCATTTCTCCTTGAAAAGAAATATCCCACCATCGCTTATATGAGGATCCTTAGCATACATATCATTCTTCATTATAATAACAAAAAATAGTTACATATTCTTGCATCTGTATTCCAAAAAAAAATCAATACAACAACTACTTCTTTAAAGGGAGAGCTCTTTGTAAATAAGTTGATAACCAAAACTAGTTATATAGAAAAACAAAACATAGAAAGTGCACTATGAAATTGCCGATTTGTTTTGCCAAAAGTACTCCTAATAAAAAATTCTCCAAGGACCATAACCAAAAAGTAATTAAGATACCTGAAAGCCAAAAAAAAAAAAATTCAAGTCCGAAGTGTTTCATTTGTATTTCCCCAGTCCATGAAAATCAATCCACTGGCTTTGACAAAAGGCCCACCCAAAGTTTCAATTTATGTGATTCTTATTGCTTCAAACATATATCCTTTATAATCTCTACCATCTTGTACAATTCACTATATCTTTGCTAGTGCGATTAATATCTAAGACTAAAGACATTTCTCCTTTCACAATTTGTTTTGATAACTGCTTTTGAATTTGAATCTTAATTAACTTGGTAGGTCTTTGATCTGAAAATGGGTTGGATAACTTGTTATGCTTTTTAAGAACCTCCCACTTAGTTAAAAAATTAATATCTAGCTTATTCTTGACTTGTGCGGAAATGAATATTTGAAACAGGTGTATGTTTTTTTTACTGTTTAAGTGCTTTAAGAACATTTGTTTTTGATGATATTAGGCATGTGCAAAAACCATATAATGCATAAAATAAACATCAACACAGAACAACAAATTTAATAAAAGAGTTCACCTGAATATCATGGGCTATGTCTCCTTGAGCCTTTGTCAACTGACTTGGCTCTTTGGGATTAGGATGGAAAATTTATTTTAAAAGCTACAAACTCAACTCCAATGGTTATCTGAACTGAACCAATGGGTTTATAATACCATTTATATCCCTGGAATGGCTGACATCTCTTTGAAGATGAACCTCGGCACCCTTGGACTTGTCTCCTTGAGTCGGTGCTCTTGAGCTACCCTGAACTTCTCTATGGCACTAACTCTCTCAGAAATCCTTTTCTGTCTTTGAAAAATTTTCTACTCTCTCCAGCATACATCATACATCCAAAATAGGTTGATCATTTGCTCAAAATGAGCTCTGGCTCCCAAATCTAGGCCTCCATCTACTGATGGCCCTAGGTTGCCCAAAATTTCCCTGTGGATATTCGACCTTAAGAAGTCTTCAAATGGCTCTGAAAATCCTTTCATTGGATTCAAAATGTCCAAAATAGTCAGAATAGACTATTCAATTGCATAAATTGGCCTTCAGTTGCTCCGGTTTCACCTCCAACACCTGGTGGCACCTCGTGGCTCTAGGTTCACTGAAAACTTCTATGAAGCATATAGGCCTTCAAAAGTCTTCAAAAGATTCTAAAAATTCTCCCATTGGATTCAGAAAGCTAAAAATAGTCATAAATGACTACTATTTTGCTGATAATGGTTACTGGCTGCTATGGATAAGCCTCATTCTCCTGTTGGCACCTGATGGCCCTGGTGACCCCTGGAAATTATCTGAAGAATCTCGGCCTTTGGAATTCCTCTATTAAAACCTCACCATTAGTTCTATAATGTCTGAAACATCCAAAATTGACTATTGGATTACTGAGAAAGGCCTTTAGTTTCCCTGGCTAGGCCTCTTTATGTTGTTGGCCTCTGGTGGCCCTAGTGGCCCCTAGAACTTATCTAAAGAAAAAAATGCTCAAAAGTCTTCTGATGGCTCTTCAACCCTCACCAATGAGTTTGGAATGTCTGAGATAGTTTAAATTGACTATTGTAACTCATAGAATGGACGAATCTAGCTCCAGATAGAGCCTAAACAAATTTGCCTAGTAACTCCTAAATCAACTTCACCAAATCTGGAGCAACTGCACTTAACTGCAGTTAAATTCGGCAAATTCCCAAAATTTGGGGTGCACTCCAATTTTTTCGCCAACCAGAAATTTAGCAATAAATTTTACCGTTTGCGGTGGCCACATGGACCCCAAACCCCACGGTCACGGAACGGTGGAGCGGATAAGCCGCGTGGATAAAATGGCATGTGAACAGGCTTTAACGTTAAAGTTTTGCAAAAATGTCGGTGGATGTTAACCTGATCGTGGCATGTGACACCAATGCAATCGATGGAGACAGTTTGTTTAACTATCGGGGGTTTGTGTTGGCTCTGGGTCCTGGCGCTAAGGCCATATGGGGAGGGGCTGGTCCCTCTGCTCCCCCAAACATCATACGACTAAACCATAAATAAAAGTCGCAGACCATATATATTAAGAACTGTTGTGTGGCGTGTTGGCACGCGGGAAGGCTAGCTGGAATGAGGTCCACCATTCGAATCTTGCAGGGACCCAAACAAATTTCACACAGTGGTACAAGGGCCATGTGGCAGCTTTTCTTTGGCCTATTAAAAACATGTGCACCCAACTGCAAATATTAATGCGACACTTTTCAACCTACTACTGGTCCGGAAGGAATATTTCGGGGAATATTTTGAGGAATATTCCCTGGAATATTCTTTTTTTGAATTTCCAAAAGCCTAGTCAAACCTGGTCAAAAGCCAGAAATTGCAGTGTATTGGACTTTTCAAATCACAATAACTTCTTCATACGGTGTTGGTTTTTCGCACCATCCACGACGCCAGAATTAGGAAGACGAGATCTATCCGGTCACTTAGGTTTGACACAATTCTGAACACTTTGAAATTTGTGCTATGACTTAGGTCCTTGATCCAAATATGATCACACCTCCCCATTGGGAACCTTTTGGACCCCAAAAGACTGATATACTAATATGTTCAGTAGATGAGAGTACAACACCCTCACTTTGCCAGCCTCCATACACTTTTACCTGCTTGGCTTAGTGCCTTTGAACCCAACTTGAAGGTAGTAAATACTTCCCTTCTTGAATTCTCTTGTCCTCGTGTCAAGAATTGTCTTTCTTGAACTCACTCAGAAATTTCTGGTGAGAAATTTATAGTAGGTAACTGAACATCATGTCCTTGATCATTGATCTAAGGTGGCTCAAACAAACATAATTTTCCAATAGAAATGCATACATAACTGAAATTTGTATATGTACAAATGAATGTATGTTTTACTGATTTAAGAAGTCAAACCACTTCTTACCAAGCCACTTCCATGGCGACTTTTGCTGCTGAAAAATATTCTTCATGTGAAACATCTGTTCTCACATAAATGATGGAATCTTTGGTTCTAATTTCGCCAGTCTTCTTATCCTCTTGCTTCATGTGCTTGGGATGATTAGTTAAATGCAATGTCCAACATTGGGAAACAAAATGTCCCTTCTTCTGGCAATGTGTGGAAGTATGTTGCACCTTCTTTGCAAGTTTCCTTCACTTCAACTGTTTCCTGTATGCCTTCGTCCTCTTCCATCATTTTGAAATATCATGGTTACACAGACCACAATAGGAACATCAACGCTTTCTTCCATTCAAGCATGCAAATTTTCCATGCTTATCAGAAACATAATCAACTTGACTATGGGAAGAATGCTGCTTTGCATGTCCATCCTTTTTAGCTTCATGAGGAGATGAACTGGTAGAGGTTCCATCTTCGCCATAAGTTGCATGTGTACAAATACCTTGCTACAACATAGGCTTCAAACAATGGCCATCAACTTGAAAACAAACTTGACATGATTGTGGTTAAGAACTTGTAACAAAAGTTCTTTTTGAAGTTGCCTCAAATGCCTTCATGGCTATAGAGTTTTCGCCATAAGATTCAACATAGCCTAGACCAAATTTCTTAGGTCTTTCCTCAACCAAAGTAGGATCAATCATGCCTTGTGCATGTTTTCCTAAACCCTTGCCTTCATAGCCCATTTTTAACATCAACTTGGACCCTATACCTCTAGTGTGTTTTTCAAATGAACCTATGCATCTTTCTGAAGAGGAAATTGAAGACAAATTAGAGTGTATTACCTCTGCTTCATGCATGTTCTTGGTTAAGGCTTCTTGGGCTTGATGGAGTTACATCTCCATCTCATGCATTATTTGGAGAAGTCCTTTCTCTTCCTTCACAGCAACCAATTGCTCATGAAGTTTAGTGCTTTCTCTTCTATCTTCAAACATAATTTGCACCATATCCTTCAGGGTGTAGAAGTCTCGCTTCATGTATTCATCGAAGAATGTTGTGAAGGAGGAGGATTTTGAAACCTCACTTGAAGAAGTTATCATATTATGTCAATGAACTAAAGAAATTCAACAAAAATTCACAAAGCTTTCAAAAACAATTAACAAAGCTTCTGAACAAAATGGTTGTAGAGTCAAGCTCTTCTTCAAGCAGCGTTTTACAAACAATCCTTTTGTGCTTCAAGGTTTGCCTTGAGGTCCTTTGCGTAAGGGGAATTCCTTCTGCCCTTCTTCCTTCTTGTCCTCTTGTGGACTTAGCTATCAATATCTTTCCCTTCACCTCTAGCGAACTTCAAACTTGTAAACAACAATCAATTTTCAAACAGTAAAATTATGTTCACTGTTAAACACCTTTCAATTCAAACAACAAGCAAGCTAGCAACCTTGTGCTTTGTCAAGAAAGAAACCTAGTGATTTGATACCAAACTGATCTAAAAATGGGTTGGATGACTTGTTATGCTTTTCAATAACCTCCCACTCAGTTAAACAATTAAGATCTAGCTTATTCTTGACTTGTGCGGAAATGAATACTTGAAACAGGTGTATGTTTTTTTTACTATTTAAGTGCTTTAATAACATTTGTTTTTGTTGATATTAAGCATGTGCAGCAACCAATAATGCAGCAAATAAACATCAGCACATAAAAACAAATTTAATAAAGGAGTTCACCCAAATATCGTGGGCTATGTCTCCTTGAGCCTTTGTCAACTGACTTGGCTCTTTGGGATTAGGATGGAAGATTTCTTTTACAAGTTAGAAAATCAACTCCAATGGTTATCTGAACTGAACCAATGGGTCTAGAATACCATTTATATCCCTGTAATGGCTGACATCTCTCTGAAGATGAACCTCGGCTCCCTTGGACTTGTCTACTTGAGTCGGTGATCTTGAGCTACCCTGAGCTTCTCTATGGTATTAACTCCCTCAAAAAGCCTTTTCTATCCTTGAAACATTTTATACTATCTCCGACATACATTAGACATCCAAAATAGGTTGATCATTTTCTCAAAATGAGCTCTGGCTCCCCAATCTAGGCCTCCATCCATTGATGGCCCTAGGCTGCCCAAAACTTCCCTGTGGCTCTTCGACCTTCAGAAGTCTTAAAATGGCTCTGAAAATCCTTTCATTGGATTCAAAATGTCCAAAATAGTTAGAATAGACTATTCACTTGCATAAATTTTCCTCCAGCTATTCTGGTTTCACCTCCAACACTTGATGACACCCCTTGGCTCAAGGTTCACTGAAAACTTCTCTGAAGAATCTCAGCCTTAAAAAGTATTCAAAATTCTTTGAAAATCCCTCCATTAGATTTAGAAGGCTCAAAATAGTCATAATGACTATTGGTTTACTGAGAATGGTTACTGGCTACTCTGGATAGGCCTCATTCTCCTGATGGCACTTGGTGGCCCTGGTGACTCCTAGAACTCCTATGAAGCATATCAACTTTCATAAGTCCTCTACTGGCTCTGAAAACCTCACCATTAGTTCTAGAATGTCTGAAACATCCAAAATTAACTATTGGATTACTGAGAAAGGCCTCTAGCTGCCCTGGCTAAGCCTCTTTCTGTTGCTGGCCGCTAGAACTTCTATGAAGCAAAGAACTGCTCAAAATTCCTCTGATGGATCTGAAACCATCACCAATGAGTCTATAATGTTTGAGATAGTCGAAATTTACTATTGGCACTCTCAGAATGGACGAAACTAGCTCCAGATAGAGCCTAAACAACTTTGCCCAGTAACTCCTAAATCAGCTCCACCAAATCTGGAGCAACTGCACTTAACTGCAGTTAAATTTGGAAAATTCCCCAAATTTGGGGTGCGATCAAATTTTTCCGCCAACCAGACAATTAGCAATAAATATGACCATTTGGGGTTGCCACATGGAGCCCAAACCTGGCGATCACTTAACGGTTGAACAGATAAACTAGCATTTGAACAGGATTTAACATTAAAGTTTTGAAAAACCGTCGGCGGATGTTAACCTGACCGTGGCATGTGACACCAACACAATTTTTGGAGATGGTTTGTTTAACTATCGGGGGTTTGTGTTTGCTCTAGGTCCTAGTGCTAAGGCCATATGGGGAGGGGTTGGCCCCTCCGCTGCCCCAAACATCATACGACTAAACCATAAATAAAAGTTGCAGACCATGTATGTTAAGAACTGTTGTGTGGCGCGTTGGCACACGGGCAAGCTAGTTGGAATGAGGTCCACCATTCGAATCCTATGGGGACCCAAACAAATTTTACACGGTGGTACAAGGGCCATGTGGTGGCCTCAGGGCTAGCCACATGGTGCCTTTTCATTGGCCCATTAAAAACACGTGCACCCAACTATAAATATTAATGCGACACATGTCAACCTGCTACTGGTCCAGAAGGAATATTCTAGGGAATATTTTGAATATTCCCTGGAATATTATTTTTTTGAATTTCCAAAAACCCGGTCAAAAGCCAGAAATAACAATTTACCGGACTTTTCAAATCACGATAAATTCTTCATACAGTGTCGATTTTTGAATCGTTCACGGCGTCGGAATCAGGAAGACGACATCTATCTGGTCGCTCAAGTTTGGCACACTTCCAAACACTTTGAAATTTGAGCTATCACTTAGGTCCTTGATCCAAATCTGATCAATCTCTACCATCTTCCACAATACTTTATATCCTTAGTTATGCAATTAATATCTAAGACTAAATGCATTTCTCCTTTCCCAATTTATTTTAATGAGTGGATTACTACTTTTTAATTTGAATAAGAATTAAGATGCTATGATTTTGAATTAAAATATATGTTAATAAATATTTTCATATAATTTCAATTACCTTAATTTAGTTTGGTTTTTTTATATACATATGTATGTTTAAAAAAGTGTAATGATTCCAATATTATATAAATTAAACTATACATTTATTAATAATAATATAGATATTTAATAGACTTATTATATTAAATAGATTTTTGTTAAAAAACATATTTAATTAAAAATATTATGTTTCTAATAAATATTTATTTTCAATTTAAGAAAAAATTTAGATCATAGAAGCTTAAATTCGAAAGTTATTAAGTCAATAAAAAAATTATATAGAATTTAAATTATATATATATCAACTCAATGATGATGATGATGATGGTTAACGTCCACTGAGACCAATATTTGGTCTATCGGACCTAAAGAAAAGAGTTATTTAATTTGATTTAAGATTTTATTCCTATGCTCAAAAAGCTTGGAGAGAAGCCTCCCGAGCTCACTATAATTTTGACATCTTAAAAGGCTAGGAAGGTTAGTATTGCAACAAAGATTATGAAATTGAGCTCTAATGTGGTTGTACACGGGGCACTCTAAGAGGAAGTGATTTTCATCCTCGATGTTCATATTCTCACAGAGATGGCAAATCCTTTCCATCCATGGTGTTTTAGGAACTGTCCAACGACATGTTTCACTATGGAGCTCATGAGAGTTTGTTCTAATCTTGGCTATATTAATTTTCTTCTTTGAGCTAGTTAAAATAGAGTGATACTTTTGATCTTCTAAGGTGGGGCTGATGACCTCCTTATAATACCTTAATTTTCTTTTAGTTGCTAGATCTTTCTCACACCACATTTTTTCTTTGAACTTAGAAATAACAGTTTTTTTAATGTTATTGATGTTTTGCAATGCAACATTCTCGTCGATCTCCCAATGGTTTAACCAGGCCCTGATATCTTTATACCAACCTCATTTAAGCCTTAAATATATTTTAATAAATATTTATTTCAATTAAAAATATATATATAAATCATAGAAACTTAAATTCAGAAATTATTAAATCAATAAAAAGTTACATAGAATTTAAATTTTATATATATATATATATATATCATGATTTATAATTTTAGTTTTATATATTTAATATTTAACGTATATAAATATAATTATTAATTTATATAGAATTTTTTGAAATGAATCCTCAAAAATAAAATTTAATAAACATATTAAATTTTGATTAAAAAAAAAAATACCTAAATAAAAAAATACAACGGATAGTTTTATTTTTTCTCTATAATTGAGTATTATGTTATTATGTTTTAATAAATTTTATTTGGTTAACCTTTTGGTTTTGGATGTTATTTATTTTCAATTAAAAAAATAATAAATATTATCAAGTTAATGTAAAAGTTATATAAAATTTAAATATAAATAAAAAATAATAATAAGTTATATGGTTCAATCTTCATTACTAATGTCATGATTTATAGTTTTAGATTTATTTTAAAAATTATTCAATATTTAATGCCATAATGTCATGATTTATAGTTTTAGATTTATTTTAAAAATTATTCAATATTTAATGCCATAAAATTTAATGAAAAGATTATATATATATATATATATATCAATTTATATATAATTTTTTAAAATAAATCTCAAAAATAAGATTTAATAAATATATTAAATTTTGAAAAAAATAAATTGAATTCATAAAAATATAAATAAAATGATTTTTTTTTTGAAATATTGTGTTTTAATACATTTTTGTTTTTGTTAAGATTTTAATATTATATAATATATAATATATAATGTTAAATAATTACTCAAAAGTTAGTAATGATTATATGTTTTTAAAATATTTTTTAATAATAAAATAGTAAGATAATAGATTTAAGATAGAGTTATATTCAAGAGTATGTTACCATTTTTTAATGAAGTGAGCCTTGTTTTAGCTCTTATTTGGATTTTTATTATTACTATATAAATTGCATGTTACGAAGTTCAACAATGCTTTTCTAACTCTATCACGATCTTAAAGGACAATATCTAGCATAATTATTCCTTTTATAGTGGGATGAGAGTGGCATTTAGCACTTGAGAGAATCTAGTTTTTAATTGTACAATCATTATAACTAAAGTAACATTCCATTAAATAACATTAGGAGTACCTATTTAAAAGAACCACCTCAATGTCTTTGGGGTCTTGGTTAAACGGTGATGAGATGGGCTGTTATAGCACTCATCATAGGTTCAATTCCCTTCCCCGATCGGGGTGATGTATGTGGACATGTTGATGAAGATGGGGTAAAAAAACAAAAAAAAAGGTGAAAAAAAAAGAGAAAAATGAAAGGTACTACCAAACTTACAAAAAAAAAAAAAAAGAACCAACTCAGAAGTGGCAAGTTTGAATACATTTCAATAATTGAAGCATGAAACAAACTTAAATTTATTTTTCTAATGATTGGGAAAATAAATTGTTTGGCATTGATGAAAAATGTGTTGAAATATTGAAAGATGGATTTTTAAATGGACATGTTTTTTATTTTCGTGAAAGGCTACCACATGTATGGTTTTTTCCAAAGTGTCAAGAAAGTGTGGATACAAAGCAAAGAAAATCTGCACTTGTTAAAATCACATAACAAATCTCTTTGGTGATTCTTTCTCTTGCATTAGATCCTTCATCAAAAGAAAAACTCAAATTTGTTTATCTAGATCTTTCTCTTCCCATGTCATGTACATCATATGCTAATATCTTTTTATGGTTATAAATACATAACAATCAACTAGCATGACTAAATACATGTTGTCTCAACACTTGTGAATTCAAAGTATTAAAATAGAAATTTGAGGAATATAAAATTAATAAGATTAGGTTTAGCCAAGTTTAGGAATATGAAAGAAAAATACATTATGTTTTAATAAATTTTTATTTCGTTAAACTTTTGCTTTTAGTGTTATTTATTTTTAACTAAAAAAAAATAATAAATATTATCAAGTTAATGTAAGAGTTATATACCCCGGATGCGGGTGTCAATGTTGATAATGAGCATGAGCGGACAGGAGCAGTCAGACGGGAGGCCACATGCCATCCCTCACGGCTGCATTGATTCCACTTGCCCGCAGTTAATTCTCTTCCGCTTGTGTTTAATGGAGTTTGGTATGAGGGCGATTTGCATTATCGCTGAGGCGGTTCGAGGCAGCCTCGACTGCAGCACCAACATTTCGCTTAAGGTTTGCAATACTAGATATTCAATGCGGCGTCTGGAGAATTGCAGGACGGGAATGTTAAAAGCCATGGAACCGCTAGACCCCCAGCCGGTGAATTCGCAGTGCAACTCTGCTCTGGACAGAGCCAGAGAGCGCACTACCACTGGGAATCGCAGCCGTCTAACCTGTTGTTTGCAGCCAGAGGATGGCATTCATATTTCTGTAGTGGGCTCTTGTTTGTCAGCGAAAGTGGTTCTGGGCACTCCTCCGGCGACGTGCTCTCAGGTGCTCCAGCGCTCCAGTCCAGATAACGCTGCTAACATGCCTAGGCTGAGGCATAGGATGAGGTGCAGGAGGGGGTCCTCTCGCACTTTCAGAAGGCATTCTCCTTCACTCTCCTCTTCCCCGTCTGACACCTCTGTACATTCGGACAGCCTCCCTCGCCTCCTCCGTGGGCGCTTGCTTCGTTCTGGCCGGAGGTTAGATTCGCCTTCAGGGGATGCGCTGCCTGCTCAGTCGCACACGACCCTCTTCTCGTTTGATTGTGCACTCAATAGACCACGCGTCACTGTGGCCATCTCCGTGGTCTTCTTGGAGGAGCCTATTCCGGAGAATCTGCCTGAAGAGCAAGCTCCAGTCGAAGGCGCTCAAATGGACATGATGCAGCAGAGCACTAGGGGTCAGCCTGAGGTTTCCAAGGCGTCTCAGCTGGATGATTCTGTTCGCGTTCAGGCCACGGTCACTGAAGCTCCCACTGCTGCCCACCACAATGATGAATTCTCCCACGTTCAAAGTGAACCAGAAGACTTCGGATGCAGGATTGAGGAGGTTTCTCCGGATGAGTAATCCGTCCCCCCTCTCTGGTTTCTTTTGTTTTTTCTCTGCCCTCTCTGAGGGAGTTTGTAGCTGTTTCAATGTTTTTCTCAGTTCTGGTCCAATTTTTGTAAAAGACCAGTTTCAGTCTTTACAGAGGTCTAGTCTTGTTATGGTCCAGTGTTACTCCAGCTCGATCCCCTGCGTGGGATTTTTTCTGTCATGGGTTGTTCAAGCTGGCGCCCCTTGCAGGGTTGCCAAAATCTAGTCACTGTCTGCTTATTTTGCCTCTCTGCAGGCACAGTTTTGGCCTAGGCCAGATGTACTATATTTTTCCCTGTTAATAGATTACTCTAACTTAGCAAATAAAAAATAAAAAAATGTAAGAGTTATATAAAATTTAAATATAAATAAAAATTAATAATAAGTTAATGATGATGATGATGGTGGTGGTGGTTAACGTTCACTGAGATCAATCTTTGGTCTATCGGACCTAAAGAAAAGAGTTATTTAGTTTGATTTAAGATTTTATTCCTATGCTCAAAAAGCTTGGAGAGAAGTTTCTCGAGCTCACTATAATTTTGACATCTTAAAAGTCTAGGAAGGTCAGTATTGCAACAAAGATTATGAAATTGAGCTCTAATGTGGTTGTACGCCGGGCACTATAAGAGGAAGTGATTTTCATCCTCATGTTCATATTCTCACAGAGATGGCACATCCTTTCCATCCATGGTGTTGGCAGATCCTTTCCATCCATGGTGTTTTAGGAACTGTCCAACTACCTGTTTCACTATGAAACTCATGAGAGTTCGTTCAATCATAATTTATGATTTATAGTTTTAGATTTATTTTAAAATTTATTAAATATTTAATGCTATATATATATATATATATATATATATATATATATATATATATATATATATATATATATTAAATTTTAACTCAAAAAATAAATTTGAATTCATAAGAATATAAATAAAATGATTTCTTTTTCTCAAGTTTTGTGTTTTAATAAATTTTTGTTTTTGTTAACGTTTTAATATTGGAAGTTGTGTTTTAATATTTTTTTGTTTTATTAACATTTTTATATTGGATGTTATATAATATAATGTTAAGTAATTACTCAAATGTTAATAATGATTATATGTTCTTAAAATATGTTTTAATAATAAAATAGTAAGATAATAGATTCAAGATAGAGTTATATTCAAGAGTATGTTATCATTTTTTAATGAAGTGAACCTTGTTTTAGCTTTTATTTGGATTTTTTTTATTACTCTATAACTTTCATGTTACGAGGTTCAACAATGCTTTTCCAACTTTACCATGATCTCAAAGGAAAATATCTAGCATAATTATTCCTTTTATAGTGAGATGAGAGTGGCATTTAACACTTGAGAGAATATAGTTTTTAATTGTACAATAATTATAACTAAAGGAACATTCCATTAAAGAACATTAGGAATACCTATTTAAAAGAACCAACTCAAAGGTGGTAAGTTTGAATACATTTCAATAATTGAAGCATGAAACAAACTCAAATGGTTTTATTTTTCTAATGATTGGGAATATAAATTGTTTGGCATTGATGAAAATTGTGTTGAACATTGAAAGATGGATTTTTAAATGGACATGTCTTTTATTTTCATGCAAGGCTACCACATGTATGGATTTTTCCAAAGTGTCAAGAAAGTGTGGATACAAAGCAAAAAAATCTGCACTTGTTCAAATCACATAACAAATCTCTTTGGTGATTCTTTCTCTTGCATTAGATCCTTCATCAAAAGAAAAAGTCAAATTTTTTTATCTAGATCTTTCTCTTAACATGTCATGTACATCATGTGCTAATATCATTTTATGGTTATAAATACATAACAACCAACTAGGATGACTAAATACATGTTGTCTCAACACTTGTGGATTCAAAGTATTAAAATAGAAATTTGAGGAATATAAAATTAATAAGATTAGGTTTAGCCAAGTTTAGGAATATGAAAGAAAAATAACTCTATTACATTTGCTACACATATATGAGAATTGAATGGAGCCACCATTTTCATCATACTTTTGTGAGGATAGTAAATGTAACACACAAATTTAATTATTGAATATTTTAACAATTGATCAAGGAGGAGGGAGTTGTACACATATATGATTTCTAAATGGTTGTAAAAAATAAAAATGCATATTTAAACTTGAATAATTTATTTTTGTTTCTTTATCATCATGTACTTAATACAGTTCTTTCATTATCCAATCTTCCTAAAAGAAATATTGGAATAGGAGAAGAAGAAATAAATGAAAAAATATAGCAACACTTCAAAACATATTACCTATCACTACTATAGAACCAACACAATAAGAAAAACAAAATGATAAATATGTTTAAAAATTGTGTTGAACATAAACTCGATGAACAAATGAGACATATAAAGATTGCAGAGGAAAACAAAGAATGATATTTTTATAGATTTCCCAACATGTAATTTTTCCATCATTTCCATATTCAGGCTACCTCGCCTTTTTGTAAATGGGTACTACATGTAGCTAATCATATCCTAAAATTCATACCATTGCATTCCCTAATGAACATATCTATAATTGAGGTCATAATGAAACTAATGAACAAGAATTCTATAAAGAGAATAGTATGGAATCCGGGGACCAACCCAAGTCTAAAGCCTTTGTCACTTGCAAAAAGAATATTTTTGTACACTCAAACCCTCCCCTAATCTCATTATATGTTATAATAGCTATGGACCAATAATATCTCTTCAATGTTTCTAGATTTATTTTGTACACAATAATATAGTGCACGACCAATAACATCTTCAAAATTAACGCATAAATTTGTAATTAATGATTGCATTGTAAGGTTTCAAGTTGCACATGCATGAGGTTTCTTATAACATAAGCATTATCTTGGAGTGTCTCTTCCTCTAATTTACAAATATCTAGAGGTAAGAATAATTGCAAATTGAAAGAAATAATTCAGAGATTATTAAATTTGTTGGTTTGAAAAGTTGAAATTTAATTATATAAATTAATTTTATTACGGAAATTTGAAAATCTTATTAACGTATTATGGTTTAAGAGAAAAACCACAAAATAAAGGTATATAATGAATAAACAACAACCAAATTTAAAAGCCATATTCAAAATGATAAGCATAACCTTTTTTAAAATGAAAGTCAAGGAGTTGAAAATACCTAGGTTGATTGAAGTTGAGGAAGCAATGTCAAAGCATAAAAATAACCCTAAAAATGAATGACTCTAGATGAAAACTCAATATATATGCTTGAAAATTAGTTTTCCAATCAAATTAACATGTGTTGAAATATGTAAATAAAACTAAAAAATAAAGAAAATCAATGAAAATGATGTCGTCTTACTTTTAAATGTACTAAAAAAATTTTAACATTTTTTTTAAATATAAATAGAAATCGATGTCATTCTTTATATAACAATTTCCAGACTAATGATTTAGTTTTTCAAAATAATCTTCCCACATAATCTATTTCTTGAATGTATCTGTACACCTTTAAGAATAATTACTAATTTAATAAAATATGCATATTATTTCGATCAAAACTAATGCTAATTATGGATCGCTATAATGATAATGGATATAATATTAAACCTTCTATCTCGTGCCATGTTAATGGGGGCCAAGTGTTTCAATTTTCACTTCTCTCGTGTCATAATACTTCATAATACATGACAATATGAAGTATTATGAACATTCACTCAAAACAAAATCAATGCAAACAACCAATGCATAATGTAATGATAAGCTTTCGACTTTCCATTCAATTTACCTTCAATATTAAGGAGGGTACAATGATTCATTTAACTCCACTTCTATTGTTTTTTTTTTAATTCACTTTTATCACTATTCTCAGATATTTTTAATATTTAAGAATTCGGAGTTAGTAATTAGCAATCAACATTCATAAAATATCTCAAATATAATGCACCTTGAACATATCATATTATATTATATACACTTTAGTTTGATGTGGATGCATGCTCTTGTCCAAGATTTTTATGGTTGGGTGTTAATGATAGAATGTGTTAAAACATAAATAATCACTTCATCAAACACTTTAGAAGTAAATCATATTTATTAATCAAATAAACATTTTTGTTATTGATATATATTCCAATGTTTGTTAGGTAGGTAGGGAGTATAAATTAATTATTAATTGGTTATTATTATTATTTTTTTTATTGGAATATATTCTAATAATAAATAATACGCAATTAGTTATTTTTTTTTTATTCTGTGATTAAATATTGTAATTAACAATTGTAAAATAATACAAGCAAGTAATCTTATTTTATCATTTTTTGTCTGTTTTTTTTAAAACTTAGTTTAATCTATTAAATGAATTGTCTTTCTATTTGCCTCTTGAATTATCATAATCTAATCTCATATTTACATTCCCTTGGTATTTGTTATATGATTATGCTCTATATATTTATTATAGGTTTTTAGAATATTTGTATTTTTAATGTTTAAGGGATTATTTCAATTGGTTGTTGTTAATATCACTAATCCGATTTTTAGAATATTTGTATTTTTTAATGTTTAAGGGATTATTTCAATTGGTTGTTGTCAATATTACTAATTATTATTAATTCGACTAATTTCATATTTATATTCTCAATTTAATTTTTTTTCAATAAAATGTTTTATTTTACAATGTTAAATTTATTAATAATATTATTTATCAATATTGAAAATGTCCCTTAAATTTGCTCCACAATCTTTATTATAAAACCCAAAAATATATACATACATTTTTCACTTACACATTATTTATGTAATATTTGATTTTATTATACATTTATATCTTATTATTTATATTTTTAAACTGGTTAATAGATACTATATATATATATATATATATATATATATATATATATATATATATATATATATATATATATATATATATATTTCACACATAAAAATCTAACTTATATAATAAGACATAAACAAGGCAATATCACCATCATAATATGATATAATTTTTTAGTTATTCACATGAATTTGGAAATGAAACACACCATTTTGTGATAATCACTTGTTGAAGGTAAATGTCTTTTAAAATAAAAGAAGTTTAATAGCAGTAATGCAACATAGTCCCGCATCTATTGCTAGTTAATTGATTAAGGCTATGCCTATTGGTGTGAGGCATGTATTTTGTTGTTATTCAAGAATATTCACATTTCTATAATCTGTTGTTATTTACGTATTTGCACCTTCATATTCCACACAACGAAAGCTACCTTCACATAACTTTCCTTTGCAACTTTATACTCTGCATAATGAAAGCCATCTTTGCATAGCTTTGTCTACACTTTTGCGTTCCACATAATTTCCACAATTCACATGATGAAGGCATTATATGCATCTTTGCATTTCACACAATGTGTTATTAAACCTATGTCTCTTTGTGCAGGACCCACATTTTTCCATTATTCGATAATATATGAATTTATGCAATTTTTCATTATTTCCATGTCCGCACTTCTGTAACCCGCACAATGAAAGCCTCCTTTGCATAGCTTTCCTTTGCACCTTTGTACTCTACACAATGGAATCCATCTTTGCATAGCTTTTTCTGCACTTACGCACTCCGCAAAATTTCCACACTGTGCACAATGAGAGATTTATTTGCATCTTCACATTCGACATAATGTGTCGTTATTTGAGAACATTGTGTTTCTACATTTTTCACTATGCATCGTCCACACCCTGCACAACGAAATTAATTCAAATAAAAATAAAATAAAATAGTTTCATTAAAATTTGTATTACAAGTAATTTAATACGTGGAAATTTAAGTCTCACAAAATTAATATATCAACTTCATTTCGAGGATTTAACATTGTGCAGAGTGCGAAGGGGTAGCCAAGATTTTCATTGTATGAAGTGAAAAGGTGGAGAGGAAGCTTTTATTATGCCCAGTGTGAAGTGCAAAGGATGCTTTTATTATGCCAAGTGCGGAGAAAGCACTATGTATAATGGAATTAACTTAATTAAAAGTAAAATATTAAAACATATAATTCCATAATCTAGTGACGGATCAAAGTTGACAAACATAGTTTTGAAAACAGAAGTCAATATTTCTTTCATATTTTCAAAGAGTTGTATTTACTATCGTTGATATTGGTTTTTCTATTAGGAATATATGTGTCAAATCTTGGGAAAATTCTAGCCTTTGTAAATAAGCCAGTTTATTGATTTACTAATGTCCAATATTTTTACCATTGAACTTAATCCATATTACATTGAATTTATTTGTTTTGGTATATGATTTGATTATTCCATATATACAATTTACGAAGCCATCTTGTGACTCATAGATTCCAACATATATTTCAACTAGCATATTTAATTTTATGACAAGTTTCTAACAAAGATGATTCAAATTGTGCGCGCATCCTCTCATTAAGCTCTTTGACAGGGTGTTGTTTCCATCAATTTTTTAGCACTTTGATTTTTCATTGTACAAAGTGTGGAGGTGGGGGGGAAGCTTTTATTGTGCGTAGTGCGAAGTGCATAGGAAGCACAATAAAATTAACTCAATTAAAAGTAAAATATTAAAACATATAATTCAATAATCTAGTCATGGATCAAAGCTTACAAACATAGTTTTGAAAATTTCTTTTTGGGTGGTCCAATGTTTGGTTCTCAAAACTATGTTCAATGGCACAAAGTGCAGAGGTGCGGTTTTGTACAGGTACAGAAGGAGCACAATGAAAGATTTTTCCACACCTCTACATTACGTATTTTAAAAAACAATGTTGTTCGGCTGAATTTGATAGTTAATTGAACTTATATTTCATTATATTGTTATTTTGTAATTAATTTTTAACTTTACCATAGCTTGCAATTATGTTGAACAATTAAAGAGGTTACTATTTCCATAACGTTCACAATGAAATCCAAACCATGAGAGACACACACAATTTCCCTCAATTCACTCTGAGATGTAGAGGAAGCTTCCAATGTGCAGAGTTCTGAGGTATAGCGAACACTTTCATTATACCAAGTGCAGAGGTGATGTGAACGATTTTATTGTACAATGTGTGGAGGAAGCTTCCATTCTGCTTCTTTCTCACCTGATTCTACCTACAAATACACTTGTTTTGAAAATCCTTTATTCTGTAATAAAAAATAAAAGATTAAAACATATATTTGTCCACACTCTACACAATGTATCAATGTTGTGACAAATATGTTTTTTTCTTGAGCTGAATTTCATCAAAAAGGACATAGAAAAGGAACAAAAATAGATTTAAAAATGTATAAATTTAACAACACCGTTAAAGCTAAAACTTTGGCTTTTTTTGTAGTCAATTTGTGTAATATCCCAAAATGGGAGTGCAGCAGTGCATAAGAACAATACTGGAATAACAGGGTGAAATTAAGTCATTAAATGTGTTGAGAAACACATAGCCATCAAATGAATGAAACAACAGAAAAAAAGAATCTCTTCTACATCCTCCCAAGTGGGGAAAATGCAGCAATTTGACCCTTAAAACGTTATTTATGGATTTTTATGCTTTAAAAGGCAGAAATAATGGTTGGATCGCTTATCATATGTATTAAGGCCCTTACATACAAAAGAGGAACAAAAAAAAATCTCTTTTGATAAGTTAAATAGATCTCTCGGCCTTAAAATGACTTAAAATTGGCCAAACCCCATGACTTAAGTTATGCAGAATTTATGAAGCACATGACATCGTTATTTTCTGAGGGTATCTGCAAAAAAATGATAGAAATCATAGATCTGGAACTTTATGGAACAATATGCTAAGAAAATGAAGATATGGCCCCCTTAATGTATTATAAAGGTAACCCGACAAGGGTTTCTTGACAACATGAGTAAAAAAAGAGTAGATATGAATATTCAACTCTGAAAAATGTAGTATTACTACAACATTACATAAATATAGCTGAGTAATACAAAATAGGGTTGAGATTCCCTTCCTCTAGCTTTCCGGGAGAAGGGTTGGCCCTTTTCCAAGGAAACTAGCTCAAATACAAGGGTCTAAACCCTATTGCAGCAACTCTATGCAAAATGACGTAGTTCCTACAAGGGACTACACTATAGGAGATGAGGAATAGTCGAGCCTGCTGCCAAGATGTGAAATGAGCTCTAATATCTTCCTAGCTGATCTCTCAAGAGAAGGAAGGCTCCCTCTACTGAGAAACAGATCCAGAAGTGGTGTTATCAAACCTCCACTGCAACACCCTGCAACACAGCAATATTTTTCTACAAAAATAACGCTGAGGATGGAGACTGTTGCTTGGCCTCAAGCCTGGATGTGGAGCAATACAGTACAAAACTCTCCCAAGAGGCCTCTCAAGGGAAGAGGTGGGATTCTCGCTTGGGAACACCCTGTGCTAAACAGCACTGCAACCCTGCTAAATAGCAAGAGGAAGCCAAGTCTAAACAGACTATATCAAATGATAATCAAAAGCATGAATAACAAAGGCTCTCATCTTATATATATATAGCAAGTGAATCTCTTTACATTGGGTCCCATCCATATGTGCCATCAAGCTCATGCAAGTTGTCCTCCACCAAAACTGTGTTGTTCATCAAGGAGATTCAATGCATCTAGACAACTTTGTTTACTTGGTCAAAGTTGACTGAATCAACATGATCTCATCTCTGTTCACACCTAAGGGTGCTCCAATTAGCTACTTATTCTTCCTCCTTTCACATTAAGAGTGTCATTGATCCTTCTAAAGAGGTTAATGGACCTCCCTACCCATTTATTCACCTAACTAGTGATAAAACAACTCTAGTATTCCATTTAGCTTGAAGGTTAATTTTTTGGAATATTACAGTCCTCCCCTCCAAAATGTTGCTTGTCCTCAAGCAACTGTATAAGGAGAGCAAAGTCCTCCCCTCCTCTTCTTGTGGCCTCCTCATCAAAAGTCCCCACCACTACTCAAAATCATTTGGTACAAGTATATCCTCCAATTTTTCCTCCCAAGCATGCAAAACCATATGGCTCACGGCATAGAAAGGTGGAAGGTGTAAGTGGAAACCTCCTTGCTTTCCAATGGCCTCCTCAGGGTAGGAGTGATGATAAACATGGGGAATCTTATTCCCAATGAGTGACTCCCACACCCATGCTATCATCCAAATAAAATGAGCCAATCTAGTTTGCTCAAAAATATCCTCAACCCCCTGTTCATACAATGTGTTGGGGCTGCATTGAGAGATTGGATCCTCTCATCCAAGTGGTTTATCTCTCCATTTATGGTAAGTATGGGGCTACTGCTGATCTTGGGCTGAAATTTTATGACCTCCAAGAGTGACCCAACCTACCCCACCAAACAAATAAGCCATGAAGTGCCTCCTACAAAAAATCAAGTTCTTCAAATGGCTCCTCCCACATGAAGAAAAGAGATGTAGTTTGAAAATCATGGGTTGCCCATTTCTTCCCTTGAAACATGCATCATGTAAATTAGGGAGAATCATACTCCTAATGGGCATCTCCAACTCATATTCCACTCTCCAAACAAATCTCCCCAAGAACATAAAAATATCAGCAATACATGGAAGCAAAAACCAATCGAAACAAGTTGTCATATGATAACCGGAAAGTGGATCAAGGTCCCACACATGGAACTAGCATAGTGCATCCTTTGCCTGATTCAAATCAAACATTAACAAGTGCTTTTCCAGGCACTTTTTTGCTGCCACAATCATTCTATAAGATAGAAACATGAAAGTACAAAGTGGTGTCAATGGTGCACACCAAAAATCATGTGGCTTCCCCCAAAAGCCACCAATAAGATAGCCAATCTTAATGCTACAAATGGATTCAAATACATCGTCATACAATATGCAAGAAGGGATAATCCTCCTTGGTACAACATGCTGCTCATATAAAGTAAAGAAGTACAAAACATAATGTGAAATTATACATTCTCCACCATGTACTTGGGATCTTGAGCTGAAATAGCTCAACTGGAAATTATCCCTCACCTCCAAAGAGTAGGGAAGTGGCTGTGACATCCTCTCTATTTCCATCCGGGCTATGTATCTCTCCATATGCTGAAATATGTCATGCTAGATTCCCTCCCAAATAAACTCCTCTTCTAAGGAAAGATATGCATCAAAGTGCATGGAAAAGAAGTCCTCATGTGCTGCATGTAGCAGCTTCTCATTGAGCTTAGAAGCTCTAGTCAAGAAGACTCTGCCATGAGAATAGATGACCACATCATCCACCATATATCTATCATCTCCATCCGAGTCATCAAGAATCATGCAAGCACCAAGATCCTTGGAGTACTCTACCAAGAGTTGAGACCTCCAATATGGATCAATCCTCCTAAGAGACAGCGCTGATGATCTGCAATGTGAAGCTCCCCACATGATGTTTTCTTTTCATTTGACATCCCTCATGTCAAATTCATCCTCCAAATTGCTGCCATGCCCATCATGCAGCTTCTCATGCTAAAAAATAAGCAAGGATATTTGGAAGTTGGTCTCCCATGAGAAGCCCTCATCCAAAAAGAATCTCTCAATCTTAGCCAATGTAAGCATGAGTGGCCTCCATCTACTCCAATGTATGGAGGATTACTTCCTCAAAGGAAGTACCCTTTGTTTCTCCAAATCCATGGAGTAGCTCCATTGCACCATGAAGGTGCCATCCTCCATCACTGCAGCAACTTCTGTCAGCGCAGTATATATAGTGAGAGTGGGTGGTGCTGAAAATGGGAGAATGTCTCCCTCCTCCTTGAGACTATCCCAAACTATCTGCGTTGTACTAGACTCCTCCAAAGTCTTCACCTCTCTGAAATCTGAGAGGGGTGAACCAAATGGAAAGATGCCTCTTACCAACTCCAGATCTGGTGGCCTCCTAGGTGGAATGCCTCCATGCATTGAGACATCAATGTCAAGAGTAGATTGTACATATGATTGGGCAACCTTGCCCTTGCCCTCACAGCGCAAATCAGTCTGCCTTTTCCTTGCATCAACTTTCTGAAATGGATAAGTGTGTGTGATCCTCATCAAATGATGATGATGTTCCTCCCTATATTCTTCTTCCATCTGCAATGCTCCACAATCATGTTGTCCATGGATTGTGTCTTGACCTCCATATGTGAGATCCTGGGGAAATTCTTGCAATGATACAAGAATTCCTCATGTTTGAGCATGTGCTCCTCCTTCCTCTACATGAGGTACTAGATATGCTCTAGATGTGACAGCGTTGTAACCCCCATCCTTCTCTTCCTCTTCAATATGAATAGGAGGTCATTGCTCAATAAGAGGATCCTCTTTTGCAAAAGGAACCCTTATGCCCTCTTTTCCAAGGTTATGAAACAAGGATCTTACCTCTAGCAAGGTATCATGCAAGATGTGAGCTTCTCCAACAATTTTCTGAAGTGGTTTTGAGTTTGTAGGTTCTTCCAACTTATGCAAAAGTCTCATTGGTTTGATTGTTTCATTTTTTTTATCAAACCTTTCTACCAATCTCTTAGTGAACTTTGAAAAATACGAAGTATTGACATTTTTCAATGAAAATTACTCAAACATCCACCAAGCATAGGCCTTACCTTCAAAGTGCAGCGCTGCAACTCTGATGGCTTCATCTTTAGAAACTTGGTGATGCTGCAAATAAGTGTGCAACTACACCCAAGCTCTGGCTGAACATGCTGGTGATCCATCAAAAATAGATAGAGAAAATCTATCCATGTCATGCTACCTGCTCCTCTCCATCTTGATCTTGCAAAACTCTTGGAAAGTGATATGATCTCTAAACTTTTCAATTTGAGATTCATACTCTTGCAGAAAATTACTAAGAGTTTCCCTCCTTGGAATTTCCTCTTCTTTCATCTCTTTCATAGTAGATCTGGGCATTTGACTGCGCTGTGCATAATAGGGTGTAGCTGCATGCTCACACCTATCATGTGCCAATCTTGATCTAGCTCTAGATTCAAACTTCTTTGGAGATTCTGTCTCCTCTCTCATCTTCTTAAGATCTTCATTGATGCTCTGCATGGATTTTGGAAGAAGCTTTGAGAGCCTCTCCTCCTTTTTGCCTCCACATAATGGAGTCTTATTTTTTTTCATCTCTCCTTCTCTTGATAGCATCATGGCTGAGTTCCACAGGTTGAGCTGAGACTATGCTCTGATACCACTGTAATATCCCAAAATGGGAGTGCAACAGTGCATAAGCACATTACTGGAATAATAGGGTGAAATTAAGTCATAAATGTGTTGAGAAACTCATAGCCATCAAATGAATGAAACAACAACAAAAAAGAAGCACTTCTAAATCCTCCCAAGTGGGGAAAATGTAGCAATTTGACCCTTAAAATGTTATTTCTAGATTTTTATGCTTTAATAGGAAGAAATTACAGTTGGATCCATTAGCATATGTATTTAGGCCCTTACATACAAAAGAGGAACAGAAACAAATCTCTTTTGATAAGTTAAACAGATCTCCCGGCCTTAAAATTGGCCAAGCCTCATGACTTAAGTTATGCAGAATTTCTGAAGCACATGACAACATTATTTTCTAAGGGTATCTACAACATAATGATATAAATCACAGATCTGGAACTTTATGGAACAATATGCTAAGAAAATTAAGATCTGGCCTCCTTAATGTATCATAAAGGTAACCCAGCAAGGGTTTCTTGACAACATGAGTACAAAAAGAGCAGATCTGAATATTCAACTCTGAAAAATGCATCCATACTACAAAATTACAAAAATATATCTGAATAATACAAAAGAGGGATGAGATTCCCTTCCTCTAGCTTTCCGGGAGAAGGGTTGGCCCTTTTCCGAGGAAACTAGCTCAAATACAAGGGCCTAAACCCTGCTGCAGCAACTCTATGCAAAATAACGTAGTTCCTGCAATGGAATGAATTGTAGAAGATGAGGAATAGTATAGCCTACTGCCAAGATGTGAAATGAGCTCAGAAATCTTCCTAGCTGATCTCTCAAGAGAAGGAAGTCTCCCTTTACTGAGAAATAGATCTGGAAGTCGTGTTATCAAACCTCCACTGCAACACCCTGCAACACAGCAATATTATGCTATAGAAATAATGTTGAGGCTAGAGAATGGTGCTTGGCCTCAAGCTTGGATGTGGATCAATACAGTACAAAGCTCTCCCAAGAGGCCTCTCAAGGGAAGAGGTGGGATTCCCGCTCGAGAACACCCTGTGCTAAACAACACTACAACCTTGCTAAATAGCAAGAGGAAGCCAAGTCTAAACAAACCAATATCAAATGATAATCAAAAGCATGAATAACAAAGTCTCCCATCCTATCCATATATAGCAAGTGAACCTCTTCACATTTGGTCCCATCCATATGTGCCATCAAGCTCATGCAAGTTGTCCTCCACCAAAACTGTGCTATTCATCAAGGAGATTCAATGCATCTAGATAGCTTTGTTGACTTGGTCAAAGTTGACTGAATGAACATGATCCCATCTCTGTTCACACCTAAGGGTGCTCCAATTAGCTGTTTATTCTTCCTCCTTTCACATTAGGAGTGTTATTGATACTTCTAAAGAGGTTAATGGGCCTCCCTACCCATTTATTCACCTACCTAGTGATAAAACAACTCTAATATTCCATTTAGCTTGAAGGCTAAATTTTTGGAATATTACAATTTGATATAGGTTTGAGGCTTTAAGTGTTTTGCATCAGGAAAACAATCCTTAAATTTAATCACAAGTATGCCAAAATAAAAAACATGCATGGTTCTTTCTCTGAGCCCCATTGAAGTTGAGATTTTCACATTTTTTTTATCACCACTTTTCATATAGGCTCAACGTTTTCATTATACAGGATCCATGGCTTTTGGAAAATTGAAAAGAATGCTAAATGCATGAAAGAATGCATAAATAGTTTATAAAACATTTTTATTTTTCTATCTTAAATAAATTTAAATAATGGAAGTGAGACAAACACCAAGAAATATTATTTTCTGCTATCATTTGAGAATATTGCATTTGTGTGGTTTGCACAATGAAAGATTTATCCACACCTCTGTATTTCGCACAATGAAATTAGCTACCTCTTCATAAGGAGACAAAGCACATGTCATTTAATATCGAAATTTTGTAGTTATTTTTACTATAAAGTTTGAAATATGTTATATTTTTTAATCATTTAAAGTTATGCAAAATGAAAATATTTGGACGAACCTTTCATTGTGCTTCTTATGCACCTCCGCACTCAGAGCCACTAAACATATTTAATAGTTGTGGGTTAAGTTGGAATGTATTCAAAGATGAAAAAAATTATGAATTAAAGATTTTTTCACCAGTCCCACACACTCGTTGTCCCACACAACACTCCTTTCTCACACACATTAAAAAGAGACTTCATTTAATATTGGATAATAATTTTATATTTGAAGTTAAAATTATTTTGTTTTTGTAGAATAAAGCTCCCTTTGAAGCCCCATTTTCCCACACATATCCCCTCTTCCACAAATCCTTCATTCTACACAGATTCATAGCTCTACGCAATTGTTTTTATTCACATTTTCATTGAAAACGGAAAAAAAAGTGGAGGAAGATCTCATTGTGCTTAAGATTAAAACATGTAATTCGATAATCAAAATAATAATAAAGAATTAAGATTAAATGAAAGTGAAACAAACACCAAGCAAGTGTATACCCGCAAATACAAGTTGCACAAAATCAATATATCAATTCCATTCTAAGGTGTGAAAACAACTTTCATTATGTACAGTACTCAATACAAAGATATGGAAGAAGCACAATGAAATCCTTTTCTATACCTCCGCGCTAAGCACAAATTTAAAATATTAAAACATCGAACATCTTTTGAAATTCATAACATAACTACTAATTTTAAAAAAAATAAAAAAAGATTAATTACATTTTTATTATGTATTATTCTTCAAAGATGTAATTATGATCTAATATAGGAGCTTAAAGAATAAGTCTTAAACAGTAAAAAACACAACTACAATAATAAGAATTGTACCGAGATTCAAATTTCAATCATCATAGCTATGAATAACATAAATACTATAAACATAATATATATATATATATATATATATATATGAAATCCAAAAATGTTCTTGATCATTCAGTTTCATTGTGATCAACAATAGAAGATTAGATATAATATAAAAGTTAAAAGCATATTCTTGAAATTTATGTTCTATTAATGTTTTTGGGAAACATAATTGAATTCAAATTCATACAAGCTCTTATGAAAAACATTAAGAACCCTAATTTATGGCAGAAGTCACTTGTATCAGTAATGAAAATGCTCACCAACTCATTCATTATGATATTATGGTACTTCTATCTTTAACTATTCGCTCCTACATTCTGGAAAAATTAGCAATTATTGTTCCCTAATAAATTAAGTAAACACAATAAATTATTTATCTCTGAACAAAGATATTTGGTAAAAGGAAGGCATGTGCAGATGGAAGGGATTATGTAATTGAACCTACATTTATGTTTGGCATCTAAAGCACTCATCAAAATCTTGCTACTTAATCGAAAAAGTAAATTCATTCGTCCTAATGGAGACTGGGATTCCGCTCCCGTGGACCATAATATGGAAAAAGAAAAAATAATAAATTGGATCCAACAATTAGCTTAGGCAACAATAACAGAACTAACAAATTGCAATAATTAAATACTAGTAAACAAAAAAATGAATGTGCCAAGATTTAAGGAGACTCAAAATGTGTGAAAGAATCAACCGTGATTGTTTGACTATTAGTTGTCTTTCAGATCCATGATTTCTTGAAGGAATTACTCCAACATAGCTTCAATGAAATATTTCATTGGATCGATTGTAATCTCTAGCTTAACATCTTCATCAAAAAGCCACTTCTCAATTTCCATAGCCTCTTTTTGCAATTGAACAACCAAGAAAAATTTCTCTTCATTAATACTAAAAAAAGTCATTATCAATTTGTTAATTTATTTTGTAGTAAATTCAATTAAAGTGTCATACTATCTTGTCTTTGACTCTTTTAGCCTCACCAATTCAACTATTACCATATCTCTTGAAATTAATTTAGAATCGCATATGATGTGTGGCCGTTTAGATCCTGAACAATTTGTACCGCTTTAAGAAAAGAATCACCTCTTCTAATGTTTATATGCTTTCACATTCAGAAATAATTTTTCTAGTGTGTTCATTATTTTAGACCATCTAACTTTGATTTTCTTCATTCGATTAGCATTTGGGAATCCTCTATTTTTTTTTTTAGATTAGATAACAAACCAAGCCTCTCACTAAAACTAAGTCATTTTCAATGAAGTCCTTGCCTTATTTAACATTAATTTAAACTAAATCAACAAATGAGTTAATTCCATGTGCTAAACGCAATGGATTGGAAGTTTCTTTCCATGTATGTTCAATAATTTCCAATATTTGGCATATATTAGTAATAATATAATATGACTTCATTGAGTTTGGGAGATTTATTAGATCTATGGGATGTGTCAGGAGTAGAAATTTCCGATGGTGATGCTTGTATTTCTAGTGGAGTCACTAAATAAGGACCTGGATTTAGAGCACCTTCTAGCTCATTTATTCTTGCTTCCAATGCTAGGTTATCTAGTTTGTATCAATCAACAAACTCTGCAAGTGCGTTAGAGTAGCTTAATGCAATTTCATGAGACCGTTGGCTGCAACCCAAAACACATCAACATTCGTTTCTACTTTATCAAGAACCTTTTTACTATGGACCTTTACTTTTTCAATCTCAAATTTCTATTTCCCTTGTTATTGTTTGCATCTTGCAAAGTGATAGGGTGGTCATTGAAGGTAGTGTATTCTTCGGCAATTTCCTCCATTATTTTCTGATTTTATGCTAAACAAGTACTAACCCAATCAGGTAGTATAGCACTCTCATTTTCCACGGTCATAGCTTGTTCAATGCTTCCTGTTTTCAGGGGACCTTTGGATTTGGTTGATTCAATTGTGTGTGTTATGTCTAGAATGAATATCTGAGAAGGATCTTTTTGATATTTTATAACTTTTAGCTAACTGTGAATTAGTTTCACATTTGCAGTATCCTTTTTATTTATTTTACTAGAGGATAAAGTTAGACTAGTACTAGATGTGAAAGGTGGAGATTGTTGCTTGGAGAATTGTGACTCTCCTAAATTTCCTCTGTAACTATTGTAAACGAGTTCATGTATCTTACAGTACCTAGGTGTGCAGTAAATAGGCCTTTTGGATCAAAGCCTCAACAAGATTCAACTTCTCTTAAGTTAAAACAACATAAAAACTTGACAATATATACAACGTGAGTTGCATTATTCACAGTGACTTGTCCAATAGTAAATGGAAAATAAATCAATTATTTTTTCTTTTATGTTCAAATATAACTATCCAATCATGGTATTTTCTACAGACTTTGACAACAAAATACCTAGTTATAACAATTCTTGGCAGAAATATTGCATTATCTTTAAACCCATAAATTTGAATAACCATATTATTTTCTCTTTCTTCATGCACCACTTTGGCCCATAGGAAAACTTGTGCTTGGGTAGATATTCGATGGGGATCTTGTGAAATTATCCTGTAAAATATATGTTTTACAAAGACATCTTGTATTAGACAAAAATTTAAAATAGCCTCCTACTTCCACAATATGGGATAATGGAACTACATTGATTCAACATTAGAATTGAATTTAGGTCTATGGGGTAAGTCATGAAATACATGGCTCGAGATGATGGTTATTATCAGGTACGCCATCATAAAGAATCAACTAATTTTGGACAAACTGACTAACCGAAAATCTAATTCATTTGAAATAAGAACAACCTATTCGAAGAAACAACCTTTTTTATATGAGTAATAGAGAAAATAAAGAATGGATTTTGGGACATTCGATGTAGTTTCTTAGCCCATCAAATAGGCATAGATCCAACAAAAGTCTCTAAATTATTTTCTAAACAAATAAATATCTAGAATGGAAAGATAGAAAAGAACCTGAGAAGTTAGCAAAAGTAATTCTCAAATAATGTCCATGTTTCCTGCTTGTGACTCTAGAAAACTATTTTTTCCAACAATTTCAAACACATATCTTGTTATGGTAACTTGAATATTCATTTGAATGCCTTAGGAGTCTAAGGAATTGGAGTCTTCTTCGCTACTAGCATAATTGTTCTTGTGTTTGAATCAAAGTTGTTTTCACACAAATAAATGATTTCTATGAAATCAAACACTTCTAGAACACATGCAAAATTAGCTAATCTGCTAGACCAAATCTTATTGATATTATTCTCTTCCATTGATAGGTTCACAGATCGCTTATACGCAATCGACCACTGAAAACCCTCATCGATAAGAGAAAGTGAGTTAATCGTATCAATGCAAATAAGTTTTTTCCTTCCTTTGCTAACAATTTTTGCTTTGTACTTTTAGAATATTCTCTTAATCAATATAACGTTTTCATTTCCCTTTAAGTTTAGATTTCTCGATACCCTAAATAATCACCATGTTTTACTATTTGGAGTGTGAATTTTTTTTACAAAACACTGTTAATAAATAGAAATTCAATGTACTAAAGTCGGAATTTACAAGAAGATGTGGAAATAAATATCAAAATTCCAAAACCATCTCCTCCATTTACTTTTCACTTTCCATTGCTTTAATATAATTGATATGTGTACTGTAAGTGTCAAAACTTTACGAACTAAATTAAATGTGAATTCTTTTTTATAATTAAGACTAGCGCAAACGCTATCAATAATAACTCTAAGTCAAAAGGCATGCAAGGAAAACTACAAATAAATATTGTGCAGAAACATGGAAAATTATCTCTATTACAAAGTGGGTTGATAGTTGGGATAGGACCCATTACTATTTTGATGTCCGTTGGCTCTGTTTTGTAGAAATAACATTTTTATGTGGTGGAACTTTTTATTTCTAAATACTTGTTGATTTTTTGATTCATTGAAAAAATGTCTAAACATCTTAGTGTTGAGTTAATGTCATTATGTGGAAGATGAAAATGTGGAGAACGCACTCGACACAATGAAATATTTTTCCATTGTACATGACGTTAATTTGTAATTTTTTGATTCCTCCATATGTTTTGTGCTTCTTCCACACTCATTACAATAAAAGCTTCATCTGCATCTCCTTAACGATGTCAACTAAAACACTATAGCTTAAACATCATTCACAAAGCAATTACATAAACAAAGCCCTAAACATCTATTGAACAATATCCATAGTTTATATTCCATGTTGATATTTACACATATTTGTTTTATAAATTTTCTCAAGATTCTACAAAATATATTTCCTCAAAGTGTGGAGGTGCAGAAGAAGCTTTTTATGTGCTTCTTCCACACATCTGCATATCCACATCTCGCATAATGAAAGCTTCTTTTATATCTAGTAGTAAAATTGGTGTATTAATTTTATGGGAACTTAAATTTGTGGGCACAATATTTAACAATTTCAACAATTAAATATATAAACAAAACTCAATAAATTAATGATAATTACAATTCGAGCCTTTGGCACCGACAAACACTTGATAATGTTCTATAGTTACCAAGAGGATTGTTTCACAAAGAAGCTTATGGTGTATTGAAGGAGAAGTAGCATTTGTTGAGAAAATGGGTTTAATTCAGTTAATTTCATTACGCATATATGTGTGTGAGAAGAGGTACAGAGAAAGCTTTCATTATGCTTCCTCCACAATCTGAAAGCTTCTACCATCGTAAATGATGCTAATTTGGAATTCTGTACCTCAATGTTCATATTGTCGAGTTAATTTCTATGTTGTTGCAACAATTTTCATGTAGTTTGTTTCATTCTAAATACATCTCTATCCTTGGAATCTAAATATTTCAAAGTCATTCAATTATAGACCTATTTGTCTCTCTGCAAATATTACTCACGATTCAATGTCGTAATTGCTTTACATCGACCTAAAATCATTTTCGCAAGCCGCAACTCTGTATTATGCACAATCAAATTCATATGAAGTAGTTGGATTAAATTGAACCGAGGTAAAAAATAAACGATATTATATATGAGCTTCTTCTGCACTCTGCACAACACAATCTTCATAAGCACAACGAAAGATTCTTCACATTTTCAAACCCTGCACAATGCATCAAAATAAATGTTATTAGGCACTTGAACAATATCATATGCCCCCAACAAAAGATTGATTCATTTTATGGGAATTGACACTTTGGGGACATGCTGATCTAAATTCTCTCAGTTACCAAAATTAACCAAGATATTTTACTTTTGTGATGTTAGTAGAATTGCATGTGAAATAGTATGAAAAACTACATGTGCATACTTTAAATAAGAGGAAACATAATGAAAACCATAAAATCAAGGTACACACACAACTTGATAATGGAGTTCACCCATTGTGGGTTACGTCTCTGGGCCCGGTGTTAAGAGTGGTGGGTCACTTCATTAATTGTTATAAGATGATGATGAGTACATGACGCATTCTTTGTCAAATACAAGGATGAACTTCCTTAACTATAGTGGCATGTCTCTCTGCGAGACGTTATTCTGTAATAAATATCATTCATATAATCTCTCCTTTATCAAGACAAAGCAACAATCTCTCACATAAACTGGCATACAAATATCATCTCACAGTGTGGCATACATGAATCTCAACATCAAACCAACATCTTAGAAAAAATAAAAAGAACACATGAAAACAATGCACCTTATACCTCTGATTCTGGGGATGACATGAAAATTGGCTACTCAGATGAAGAAAAAGTTTGCACCATCGCATTCCCTACGAAAAACCATGAAATTTGAGCATAAACACGACCCCTTTCTGTCACGGTCAAATCTGGGCTTCCCAAGAATCTTTTAGATTCCTCACAAGATTCTATGTGGATATGAACGAAATATTTGTTGCTCGGATCAGAAAATGGACTGTGCCATTAGACTCATGGAAAAAAAATAGTTCAAATGAGTATAAACTCGCCATAATTCTAACACCGTAAAAAATCAGCCCCCAAGGGAATTTTAAGGATCCCTTAAAGATTCCTCATAGAGAATATTATTTATAATATTCCCTAACATATGCTCCAACAATATTCCTATAATATTCTTGAGATTCATGTCTTCATTGGCCTACCTACACCCTCATCTCTCATGTATTCTCCATTTTTCTCCATAGTTCCCTTTGAACCATTTTAATGACATTTTATAACAAAGTGTGACGGTGAATAAGATAAAATGTGTCTTTGGCACAATTTTTTGACATAGTCATATTAATTTACTTGTTGTTGGGGAGGTTTTGGGTTCAAAACCCATGGACTCCTAATTTTTATTTAATATGTTTTTAAGGCCCAATTTTGGTTTTAATATAGTTTTTGAACCATATAATATATGGAAATAGTATGTCCATATTATAACGACTCCCAAAACCATGAGAATAAGAAAAAAAATGTAGGTTACACCATTCCAAGGCCACTTGGGCCTAATTTTAGGTGCCATGTGTTACTATGTGATTGGTCCATGTGGCAAGTTCTCATTGGTCCACATCATATGCCACCTACTTACCATGTGTCGACTTGTGGTGCTGCCACATCACTTGCTTGTGGTTCGCCCTAGTTTGCTGACTGGGTTGCCAAATTAGCTCTGTGGGTTCCACTACACCTTCTGAATTCTCTTCCACGTGTCATCTATACGACCTTCCTTTTGGCAGAAGTTTGACTTTGAATTTGACTTTTTTTTTAGTACAAACTTCAAATTGTAATAACTTTCTCATACAGAGTCAGATTGAGGCGTCATTTGTGTCGTTGGAAAGCTTGTGATGAGATATTCGATATGAATCTGGTTTCATGACAATCCAAGGACTTTTATTTTTTATCTTTTCATGATCCCTCTTTGATATTTTAGTCTCTTTAGAGCCACATGGATCACATGAATAGAAAAGAAAAGAAAGAACATGCCTAGATTGGATTTTGATAGATATAGGTGATTTGAAAAAGTGCACGGAGAGAAATGTGTGCAAATATGAAATAGTGAGTATGTATATTCATGTCACAAGCTAAAGTTTGTGCAAAAATAAACGTTGTACATAGTTAAAGCATCTTTCGATTTAAAGGAATAAGTATCGTTTGCCCCTTTTTACAATTTCACAAGTATAAAGGAAGATAGTATTATACTTAATTGATGCATGTGATACAAACATAGATATGAAACTAGTAAATTCAAATATAAAAACAACATTAGATATCATATAAAATATTGAAGTATATCCTCGAAAACTTATGAAAAAACATTATCCTAGAATTCTATAGGAAATTGGTAAACAAAATCAGAACTAGAATAGATTAATCAGTCTTTATGCTTGAGAAGTATTGAACAATAACCAACACAGTTAAAGTAACAATAATTGTATTCAGATTCTAATGCCAATTACCATAGCTAAGATTAAAATAAATACTACATATGGAAAAAATATCTAAGATCCAAAACTCTTGTTAAATGTCCATTTTCATTGTGATCAATTACAAACCATTAGATACAATATAAAATGTCAAAATAATATACTATTAAACTTATGTTCAATAAATTTTATTAGATAATACTACAAAATACAAAGCTATGCAAGTTCATATGCAAAACATTATCAGAGAATTCTTCACAAAATTGGTAAATAGTCTGAGTCTTAGAACAAATAATTAGAATCATTTTCATTATGATCAATTACCGAACATTAGGTAATATATAAAATATTAAAGCAAATTCTCGAAAAAATATGTTCAATTAGTTATTTGGCACAATGTCGTAGAATTCAGACCTATACAACATCTCATGCAAAATATTATCTTAGAATTCTTTACATAATTGGTAAACAAAATCATAATTAGAACACAGAATAATCTGAATTCAAATGAGGATTGAATATATAGTCATGGTCCAAAGAATAATCTTTGTTTCCTAAAGAACTATTTAAAATATTGATACTTAAATCACAAAAGTAAATGCATTCATCCCAACAGGGACTGGGATTGGCTCCTGTGAACTATAATTTGCATTATGATCAATTAAAAAACATTAGGTAATATATAAAAGCTCAAAGAAAATTATTGAAAACATATGTTCAATTAATGTTTTTGCACAATGTCATATAATTTAGACCAATATAACATCTTATCCAAAACATTATATCAAAATTATTTTCAAAATTGGTAACACACTCACACTTGGAATAAAAAGTAATCAGAATAGGAACAAGGATTAAATACAAAGTCATGGTCCAAAGAATAATTTTTATTGCGGAAAGAACTCATCAAAATCCTAATACATAAATAGGAAAAGTAAATGCATTCACCCCAATGGGGACTAGGATTGGGCTCCCATGAACCGTAATGTCAAAAAAGGAACCTACAATGAAAAAAAGGTAACCACATCCAGGAATTAGATTAGTTCACGATAATGTATCGAACAAACTTGAATAATTAAATACCATAAACAAAAAAAAAATTGTTCCAATATTTAAAAGCACTTACAATATGTGAAAGCAAAGACTAAGATTGTATGACTACTAGTTGTATTTTGGATTCACGATTCCTTCAATTAATTCCTTCACTTTAGCTTGAATGAAATATTTCTTCGGAGAGATAGTAATCTTATGTTTGACATGTTCATTGAATATCTCCTCCTCAATGTCCCTATATTCTTCTTGCAATTATCCATTTTCTAATTTAACACTAAAAAAAGTAATTACCCATTTTCTAATTTCCTCTATAGTAAAATTAGTTATAATATCAAACTTTGTTTCCTTTTACTGTTTTAGCTTATCGGCCAATTCATCCATTAACATGTCCTTTGAAATTAATCAAGTCACATGTAATGTACAGACTGTTTAAATCCTAAACAACCACCACCTCCTTGACATAGCCATTAGCTCTTCTACTTTATGTCATTCCACATTTAGAAATAATGTTCTCTAATGTTTTGATTCTCTCAGACCATCCAACTTTGATTTACTTCATTCGATCAACATCTGGGAGTCCTTAATTCTCTTATTCTAAATCAAACAGTAAATCAAGCTTCCAATTAAAAGTAATTAAGTCATTGTCTAAAAATACCCTGTCACCCTCATGATTACTTTTGACCCACTCAACAGATGACTTAATTCTCCGGACTAAATATTGCAGATTAGAAGTTGCTTGCAACGCACATTTCATAATTCACAATATTTCAGATATATTACATATAATATACGATTTCACTGCATTAGTGAGGTTGACATTTTTATCAAATCTATGGGGTGTAACAGTGGTAGAAATTACGAATGGTGGTGTGTGTATTGCTAGTAGAGTCATTAACAAAGGGCACGTATTAATTAGAGCAACTTCTAGATATTTTATTCTTGCTCTTAGTCTCATATTTCCTACTTCTTGTTGGCTAATATACTTTGCAAGCAGATCATTAGTAGCTTAATGAAATTTCATAAGCCATTTCACTCCAACCCCAAACACATCAACATCCATTTTTGCTTGATCAATAACCTTTTGTTTGTGAACCTTTACTCTTTCAATTCTCAATATTTTACCGCCCCTATCATAATTTTAATGTTGCAATGTGACAGGGTGGTCACCGAATGTAGTGACTTCTTTAACAATTTTCTCTATCATTTTTTGATCGTTTTCCAAATCATTGTGAACCCAATCGGGCAGTATAACATTGTCAACTTCCACATCCATAGCCTCTTCAAAGTTCTTATTTTGCATGGACTCTTGGGTTTGGTTGATTTAGTCGTGTGTGCTATTTCTGGAGTGGATTTTCAAGGAGGCTCTTCATCATCTCCGCCACCTGATATCTCACCGTGAACCAATCTTTCACTTGTAGTATTTTTTTTTCTCTTTCTTTAACTGGAATATGAAATCATACCAATAGCGAGTGTGCAAGAATGATATTATTGCGCAGGATTTGTACCTCTTTCCTTGTATATTCCTCCTATGTCAAAGTTGTCTTCTTCAATGATTTCTCTTATATCTATTAGAAACTCTTATTTTTTTCAGTGCATTGTGACTTTCCTCACTTTTCTCTCTAGCACTTTGAAACAAGTTCTCGTACCTAACAGAATCTAGGTGTGCACCAAATAGACTCTTTCGATCAAAGGCTTCAATGACTTCAGCTTCACTTAAGTTAAAATAATCTAAATATTGTGCAAGATATTTAGCATAGGCTGCATTCTTCACTACGACTTCTCCAACAACAAATGACAATGAAATAACTTTTTTTTTCTTTTTCGATTCAAATATAGATAGCTAAAAATGGTATTGCTTGCAAACTTAAGCAACAAAATACCTATCTAGAACAAATTTTGGAAACAACAATGACTTATATTCAAAACCATAAATGTGAATTATTGTATTACTTTCTCTTTATTCATGCACCCCTTTTCCAAATAGGAAAAATTAATCATGTGTTGATATTTGAGAAGGCCCTTATCCAGTTATCATGTAATTGACTTGATTTACAAAAACATCTTGAATTAAACAAAAATTTAAAGAATTTGTGTGCTTCCACATTATGGGATACCAAAACTACATTGGTTCTTTGTTAAAAATTGAATTTAGGATTATAGGGTAAGTAATCAAACACATGTCTTAACAGGAGGGTTTTTATCAGATATGACACCATAAGAATCTATTCCTTATAGAAAAATTTACTAATTGAAAATCTAATTCATTGGAATTGATATCAGCCTAGTCGAATCTGCAATTTTTTTTGTATGAGTGATAAAGCAGATAGAAAAATAATTGTGGTATGTTTGTTGTATTTCTTGGCCCATCACATTCACACAGAGAAAACATAAGTCCCTAAACGATTGTGTAAACAAAGAAATATCTAGCAGAGAAATATTGGAAGGAACTTGAGAAGTTGGGGAAATGAATTTTTGAATAATTTTAACTCCACATACTTCTGACTTCAGGAAACAATCTACTTCGGGAAATTTTAAACACTTATTCGGTTCTAGTTGCTTGAGTATCCATCTAAATGCATTTGGATTCATGGGAATTTTTTTTTCCTCTAGCATAATTGTTGTTGTTCTTGAATTGAAATTTTTTGCACACATATACACAATTTCTATGAATTCAAAGACTTCTAGAACACATGCAAAATTCATTAATTTGCTAGTCCAAATATTGTTGCTTATTTTCTCTTCCATTGACAGATTCGCATACCACTCATATGCAGTCAGCCAATGAAATTTATCATCGATACGAGAAAATGATTTAATCATATTAGTGAAAATAGCCTCTTTCCTTCCTCTACTACCCATTTCCTCTTTGTACTAAAAAATACTTTTTCAATCAATAATGTTCCCAATCCTGTTTAACTTTACAATTCTCAATTTTATTCACAATCACCAATTGGCACTATTTCTCATCTGAAAAATGTGACACATGACACTCTCAATAAATAGAAATTGAAGATACCAAAGCCAACATTTACGAGAAGTAATGGAAATAAATCTTATAATTCCAAAACCATCTTGTCCATTTACTCTACGCTTTCTCCCACTTTAATATCATCGATATACGTGTCATAAGATAAAAATTTACAATATAAAATAAATATGAATTACTTGTTATCATGACAATTAGATTAGAGATTATTAATAATAACTATACATATAAAATTGTGCAAGGACAACTACAAATAAATATTGTGTGGAAACGTGCTCAACTATCTCTACCACGAACTGACTTGATGGTTGAGTTGGTCCCCACCACTAAGTCATTGTTGATTCATTTTATTTGATATCAAACTACAAAAAAATCTTAATCAAATATTCTTTACAAATTACTTGACACGTGGTTTTGAAGACTACAGTGCAAATCTAAGAGTCACAATGTGTTCCAGCCAGCTGCACAGAGTAAGGAACAAAAAATCTCTTTTAGAATATATTTTTTCTCCACATGCATTCCCCCACACATTTATTTTACACACCTCCCTCCCGCACAATACCACATATTAATCAATTAGTTAGCCATTATACACAATGTATCCAAAACCCAAATATTTAAACATAGAAAAGAATTGGCTTAGATAATAATATGAAATACTTGACAAAATTTATCCCAATACACTAAGGTATTCCCCAAGTAATTCCACCAGCCATGAATTAATAGTTTATGTCAGTAGATTTATGCTCAATGCTTTCAAGTCGATTTATTTTGGTTATAGAAGTGTTAATATTGCACACACTATAAAATTTGGAAATTTCAATGCAAAGAGAAATAAACATTACAATTCATTTGAAATCAAATATCTCATAAATGCATACAACGTTTTCCAATCATTAGAAAATTGTTCACTCACCATAATATGTATTTGATTATAATTACACAATATGTTATTGACCTTCTCAACACTAGCTACCCCTAAATAAATTTTAGTATTAAAATCAATCCCATTTAAAAATAATTCATGAATATAGGGAAAAGGTGTTGTGTGAATCACCTACTTACCTCTAAATAAATATACGGGGAAAGTGTTACATGAAATGGAAGTGTGTGGAAGAAACTTGTGAAAGTTGAAAAATTAACCCCATTTAGAAAGAATTCATGAAAAAAAAAAGTAAATAAAAAAATTATTTGGCACAACTCCCTTCCATAAAACAATATATATTAATCAATTAATTGGTGATCTTGGCCTGTTAAAGTTTGGGGCATGAAAAGTTTCGTTTACATGTATCAACATGCACTTTTGCATCTCTCACATCCCCATTGACGTAACAAGGAAGAGGCTCTGCATTCGATAAAATGTAACCAAAAATCAACTTAACTCATGGGAAATGCTTCAAGATTTAAAAATACTCACCATACGAAAGAAAGAACCGTAATTTTTTAACCATTATATGTCTATTACATTCATAATTCCTTGCAAAAATAACATAAATATCACATCTCGATTACCAATTGAGTCTGAATGTAATTTCCAACCTTTATTAGATATCGATAACAAGGAACATGATACTACATTACTGTAAGATATAATTACCCCCTTACCATGACACACCACTTCCTTAACCCTGATTTGTCATTAGTAATGAATTAATATTATATCTCAACAGCCTTATGTTCAAAATTTCGTACCTTTCATATGATAGTTAGACATGCCATTTAGACACAAATGGAAGTAAAAAATGTGATCCTATGCAACACTAGCTTTGGAGATTTACATAAGACAATAGAAGCTTAAAAAATACTCCTAGATTTTAAACGCATTCTGTAAAGAGAAAATTTTGCACACTGCTATACCAAATGTGTAGTCGACTAATGAAAGTTCCTATCAATATGAGTAAATGAGTTAATTATATCGTTGCAAATAGCTTCTTTCCTCATTGTTCTATCCATTTCCAATTTTTACTTAGAAATTGTTGCTTAATCAACAATGTTCCCAATGTCGTTTAAATGTAGATTTTTAATTTCCCTATATAATCACCACCTGCTACTATTTTGTGTGTGAAACATGTTATGAAATATTTGTATCGTAGATGAAGCTGGCATCGAGATTTTTTATTGTCCCAATGTCTATCCTTATTGAAAAATTTCATGATAGTGTGGATATATTTGTGTCCTCATCACTTGTACATTTCATGCTAATAGGTTCATATCACCAATTATCTTGTTCATTATCAAATATAACACATGTATCACCATAGCAAATTCACAAATTATCACAAAAACATTGCTAATAACTTATGATTAAAGTTAACTAGTATATATAGTTAATGGAAAACAATGTTCCATGTAAGTATCAATGTTTTCAGCATTCAATTAACCGAATAAGTGCATGCTCGGGTCATCTCCTTACTTATTTTTTAGATTGTATGAGTATTAAATTGCATTTACTTTGAAATGTTATAAAATGATGGTTGTTTTGTGAAACTATTAATAAATCTTGTAGTTGTAAACTAGCTTCAAAGGTTTTTTCAAGAACTCAATTTAATTTATTTGAAATAAAGCTTAGTGTATATGGCTATTCACAATTTTGGTTCAATCGAAAAAGGCGATGACACATAGTTGTAGGCATATTAGATAACTAGGAAATTTCATTAAATCAACATTCCTCTGAATTTCCCATTACAATTTACGTATAGTCATGATAGCACTTGGACTTTCAATGCCAAATGCATCATATAAAATGTTTACATATTTGTTAAAAATGGTAATGTTTCCTCTTTCTATCAATTTCAATATTAATAATAGCTTTAACGGACAAACTAAAATTCAAAAACACTAATTAATTCATTAATATGTAATGTTATGTGGGACAAATATATGTGGAAACGCACATGGAGATACTGAACATTGTGGGAAAAAATTTTATATTCCTTGCTCTGCAAACTTGTTCTCCTGCATAAAACCTCTTCCTCACACACATTAAAAAGACGCTTCGTTTAGTATTCAATAATAAGTATTTAATTCAAAAATGTAAGATCACAAATGCACACAGTATTTGAAAGTTGTGAATACTATGTACTATTGTCCAAGAGGAAGGTGTGCTAAAGATATTTATGGACAAGAAATTTATGCGAGGGATCGAAACATTGCAAAATAAAAATTTTGTTCCTTGGGCCACATACTCATTCTCCCTCACAACACTTCTAATTCACATGCATTAAAAAGAAAATTCATTAAATATTGCATAATAAATATTTAATTCATAAATGTATTTAATATATATCATAGTAAGTATTTGGGAATCTTGAATACCAACATTAGTTGTTTCTAGTTTTTAAATGATCAAATTCGTTGAACATAGTTTTGAAAACCGCATGTCAAATCATCGAATCATCCCGATATCAAATAAAACGATCCCATGTCAATCCACCCTTAAGAGGAAATGTAGTCAGAGATGTTAAACATTGTGAATTAAAGCTTTTGTTCCGTGCCCCATACACTCCTTCTCCTACACAAGACTCCTTTCTCACACACATCAAAAAAACACTTCATTTAATATTGGAAACTACATTTCTACTGAAATTTTAAACAATTTAATGTATGTGGGATAAATTTCCCTCTGCACCCTCATTTCTCATTATTAATTAATTAGTATGTACATTCATGCGGGAGAGACTGTTGTGTAACCAGCTCCAAAAAGAGAAGAAAAGAGATATAAACGCCTTAGAAATGAGCCACTTCGAGGGGGCAAACTCCAATACATTACATAAATGAAAAATTCTTGGATGATACAAATGAAAAAAACCTCCTTCTATATATAGGAGTCCATGGGGCCCAATATAATCCTAGTGGGGCCACAATGTAATCCTAGCCGACCTAACAATAATAATGTAAGGGCACAATAATAAAAATATGGGGGTTACAAGGGTACAAAAATAACAATAAGTGGGGCTACACTAACATAATAAGGGATTACACTATTAATATAGGGACTTAACAGAGACATGCACGAGGGCCGAAACATTGCAAAAGAAAGTGTGTGTTCCTTTCTTTACACACATGTTCTTCGGCACAACACTACTTCACACAGTTAAAAAGACAATTTAATATTTCAAAACAATAAGTATTTAATCCACAAATGTGAAATAAAAAATGCACATAGTATTCAAAAACCTTGTATACCGATTCATTATTTCTAATTTGTAAATTGTCATTTCTAGTTTTGAAAACCACACATCTCATGTTGATCCACTCTTAAGGGAAAATGAATACGAAGATGTAGAATATTTCGAATTAAACTTTTTGTTCCTTGCTCTGCATACCCGTTGTCCCAAACAACACTCCTTTCTCACACACATTAAAAAGAGACTTCATTTAATATTATATACTAAAATTTTGTTTAAAGCTAAATTAATTTCATGTCTACGGAATAAACTTCCCTTTTCACCCCCATTCTCCTACTCATATCCCCTCCTCTACATATCCTTCATTCCACATAGATTTAAAACTCTATGCAAGTTTTCTCTCGCACATCTACATCTATAAAATTTTAAAATGAAATAAGAGATAAAAGCACTATAAATATTTGTCTTACTATCAATGTCAAAGCACTAACCAAAGAAACACCCCTCCCTACTTACCTAAAATACTTGCTCAAATAATTTTGTCAATGTCAGTGTCAAAGCAGTCAACACAGAATGGCCACTCACAAAATTATCCTTACACTTGTTGCCCCGCACAACACTCCTTTCTCACAATCCATTAAAAATAGACTTCATTTAATATTAGATACTAAGCTTATGTTTAGATTTAAATTAATTTCATGTTTGCATAATAAAGTTCCCTTTGCGCCACAATTCTTTTGCATATACCTGGGCCCTCCTCTGCAGAAATTCACATCTCTATTCAATTGTTCTTGACACAACTTAATCTATAAAATTTTAGAATGAAATCAGAGATAAATTCACTAGCAATATATGCCTTATTGTTAGTGTCAGAGCACTAACTGAAGAAACGACCCCCACCCCATCGCGCTTACATAAAGGACTTTCTCAAAGCATTTTGTCAATGTCAATGTTAGAACACTCATCGATAGAATGGACACCCATAAAATTAGCCTTCCTTTTAATTTTAAAATGATTTGTCAGGCACTGACAAATACCAAAAATAAATCGCCCTCCACCAGAGTAATTATGTCGCATCAAGACTTTCTTAGCCAATAAAAAATTAAAAATAATATTTCCAGAAATTAGAAAAGTAATTTTTAATTTACGGGAAAATAGAAATATTCAGTGTTTTTCCGAAACATTGGTTAAAATTACAAAAAATAGATAAATAATAGAGAGTCAACACACTTTGACCACTAAACAAGTGTTATAGTCCCTCATGAGGCAAGGACTAATAACCTTCTTTGTATAATTTAATTGAATTTTCTAATTTAATACACTTTATTGAGTCTAGAGGAACATTCTACGACCCAGTATGACCTTGATGTGTAAGTATGTGGGAAGCCAAAATAAAAAATAAAATAAAAAATCTAAATAATTTTGGCTTAAATAATAACTTACACAACCATATAAATAAACAATTAAAAATAAATTTAAACAATATAAATTTAAAATATTAAGAGTTTTAAGAACACTCAAAAAAGAGATATGGTAAATAAATAAAAATATAAATAAACGAGATGTATGATAAATAAATAAAATTTCTTTTTAAACCTCTTTTAATACTTACTCGAGAGGTATGGTAAATAAATAAAAAATATCAATAAAAAAGAGGTATGGTAAATAAATAAAACCTCTTTTTATATTTACTCCATAAACCTCTTTATATTTACAAAAAATCAGAAAAGAGCTATGGGCCAAATAACATGGGACAAATTATTATTAATACCATGGGCCAAATACTATATTTATAAAAGATGTATAAAAGGACGAGGTAAATAAATAAAAATATATCAAATAGGAGTATAAATCAAAAACTAATTATATATTAAGCCTATAGACCAAATTAATAATAATAACATGCAAAAAAAAAACATTATTAACCCTAAAATTAATATTAAAATATTAATATTATTAAATTTAATAAATTTATATTAATACAATACTAAATTTGTTATATATATATATATATATATATATATATATATGTATATATATATATATATATATATAAACTCTAGATATATATCGGAGGGAAGAAAAAAAGACATATGATATAGGTGGAGAAATAGCGGAAGTGACAAAGGAGAGGGGAGAGGTGGAATGAAGAGAGAGAGAGGGAGAGGAGTGAGAGAGGTAGAGAAGGGTAAGAGAGGGAGAGGGAGACATAAATATGGAGGTGGGAGAGAGAGATAAGGAGAGATGGAGGGAGGTAGGAGAGAAAGGGAGAGAGAGGAAGGACGAGAGGAGGAAAAAGGGAGAGAAGAAGAAAGACATAAAGAGTGAGAAGTGGGGAGAGAGATAGTGACAAGGGAGAGATGGAGATAGAGTATGTATGTTTAGGGGTGAGATAAAGAGACATAGAAGGAGTGATGGAAACAAAGGGGGAGATAAGGAGAGAGAAGAAGAAAGGGAGGGATATAGTAAAATATTTGTAGAGAGAGATAGAGTGATGGGGGAAGAGAGAGAGAGAGAGAGAGAGAGAGAGAGAGAGATGATTGAATGGAAAAGAGAGGTACATGCACACACACATAGAGAAAGAGAGAGAGAGAGGGTCAGGCAAGAAAGGGAGAGAGATAAAGGATGAGAGAGAGGATTTGAGAGATAGGAAGAGAGTGAGGGGTAGTGAGAGGATTGTAGGGGAATAAGAGAGACAAAAAGTGAGTGATGGGGGAAGAGAGAGGGAGGTAGGAGAGAAAGGGAGAGAGAGTAAGGAAAAGAGAGGGGACTTGAGAGAGGGATGAAGATAGAAGGAGAGAGGGGAGGAAGAAGAAATACAAGGAGAGTGACAAGTGGAGAGAGAGAGGGAGTGGCAAAGGAGAGATGGAGAGAGAGTATGTATGTTTGGGGGTGAGATAAAGAGAAAAATATGGAGAGAAGGGAGGAGAAAAAGAGAGAGAAGCATATATTAACAAAGTTGGAAGGTGAAGATAGAGAGACAGAGGTGGGAAATAAAGGAAGAGAGAGAGTGGAGAGAGGCAGGGAAAGAGAGATGGATATGGAGGGGGAGAGAGAGAGAGGTAAGAAGAAATATAGGGAGAGTGAAAGTTGGAGAGAGAGAGAGAGAGAGAGAGGGAGTGATAAGGAAGATGGAGAGAGAGGGACAGAGGATAAGAGGAGGGAAGAGAGATAGAAGTGGGGAAGGGAGGGAAGGGGAAGAGAGATAGAGAGAGAGGGAGGGAGGCATAGGAGGAGGAAGTGATAGATAGATATATTGGAGAAAGAGTGTGTACTTTGTGGGGTTGATATAGAGAGACAAAGGGAGATAGAGATATAGATGTAAGGTGAAGAGAAATAAGAGATAGATGGAGTCAGGGAAGGATGAATAAAGTGATTGATAAATATGGAGTGAGAGAGTGTGTGGTTTAGTGGGGGTGAGATGAAGAGACAAATAAGGAGACATGGAGGGAAATATAGATATATATGGACTGATTTGATTGGTTGAGCTAGATGCACTGATTTTAGTGTAAATTTTGATTTCTAATGATATTTGATTACTTTCACTAGATGCATTGCTTTCAATGTAGATGATTTCTAATCCTATTTGATTGATTGCACTAAATGCATTGGTTTCAGTGTAGATGGTGATTTCTAATATTATTTGATTGCTTGCACTAAATGCATTAATTTCATTGTAGATGTTGATTTCTAATTATATTTGATTGATTACACTATATGCATTGATTTCAATATATACGATTTCTAATCATATTTGATTGCTTGCACTAAATGCATTGATTTCAGTGTAGATGGTGGTTTATAATCATATTTGATTGCTTGCACTAGATGCATTGATGTTAGTGTATATGTTAGTTTCTAATCCTATTTTCTTACTTGCACTAGATGCATTTATTTGAGTGTAGATATTGATTTCTAATCCTATTTGATTACTTGCATTAGATGCATTGATTTCAGTATAGATGTTGTTTTCTACTCTTATTTGATTTTTTGCATTAGATGCATTGATTTTAGTGTATATGTTGATTTCTAATTTGATGTAATATGATATATGATGGTATATTAATTCTAAAGTCATTGGATTAATAGTGTGCATTAATTTCAATATAAGCACAAAAAATTATTGACAATGTAGATTTATTTTTGTGTTATAGTAATTAAGCCTAACAATATTGGAGAGCAAGAGAGACAAGGTATGATGTTTACTACAACAGCTCGAGCTAAATATTTAAATGGTTTATGATTTCAACTGGTTTTTTCTTATGATCGATATGAAAAGATGACAAAACTAATAAGGGTGACAATAACAATAGTAGAAGAAAATAGTTTGAGATTGATCACAATGAAGGCTACTTGTAATTTACTACATTCTTATTATTCACATTTTCTATCATTCAATGTTATTACTTTCTCACTTTGCATTCAAAAATTTTATTTCATCATTTTTCGTCATTAGAGTTATTTTACAATATTTATTATCTCAACAAACTAAGGTAACTAAGAAAATTTAAAATTAAAATGAATCGATAAATATCAAACATATTTAGCATATTTAAAAGGGCTATATTAATATTAGATGTATGTACATATTATTGATAAAATTAATCATATGTTCCTCATATTATCTGTTAAACACCATGTTAAGCACACACATGGTGTATGAGAAGAATAAACACACACACACAAGAGACTCAACACACAATGAAAGATAAGCGTGAGGCTTTCTTATTTTTTCCATTATACATGATGTACATTTATAATACAATGGTGTGACTCTTGGTTTCACATTCCAAGGTCACTTGACTCCACGTGATCTCTATCCACACCTACCCATAGAGGATTAGGGTGTTCCAACATCCCCCTTAATCTGAAGGGGTATGTGAGTCCAAGAAAAGAGTTGTAATACAACCGCAAAGTATGCAGCGATAAGCACTTGGGCTAAATCAACTCTAAATGTTGGAAAAAAGAGGTGGTTTAAGGATGACCACCAACACTGAACGTTAAAACTTGTCAGCTTCCCGAACTCTTTTCCAAAACCGGCAAGAAGTCAAGGCTTCTCGCTAGAGGAATTATCCCTCATAAAAAAGGGAGACCTTCAACCTAAAAGAAGGGAGGTCTACTACCTGTGATGGTTTTAGGATTACCAACAACTCTGGAATGCTTTGAAGCATTTCCTGGAACTCAACCAAAGCTGGCAAGAAGCTAAAGGCTTTTGCTAGAGGAAGTGTTCCTCATATATGAAAGGGAGACCTTCAACCTAAAATAAGGGAGGTC
>MU968307.1:4985110-5055658 GCA_034641835.2 Pinus albicaulis
TACTACCTGTGGTGGTTTAAGGTTGCCCACCAACCAAAGATGATGGTTTAAGGTTGTCCACCAACTGAAGGCATGCTCATGGGCATCCGTGTCTCTGGCTACATCTCTAAATCTGGAATGACGAATTGTGGCTCAGGCTCGCTTGAACTGTTGTGTCTCTGGCTACAACTCTGAACATGGAATGAGAGATTGTGGCTCAGGCTCACTTGATCTGTCGTCGAAGCTTGTACATGACCACCATTTCCCCCCTGTCAGAGACAAGGTGAGATGATGGCAAAAACTCTCAATATCCGTGAACAAGTTCTGACATGTGTCTTAAACATCTTCTTGGTTGTTGATGCCAATTGCCAAGAAGCGATCCATCTAAGATGAATCTTTGTTCTTGCAGGAGGCTGAGGCTTGTTTCTGAAGCATCTATGTGAAGAATGGGTGTGCCAACCACAGTGCTTTCATGGATGAAGATCAAAACAGTGATCTTTCATATGGCCAACTCGATCACAGTGTTGGCATTTTTCAATCTGATGTTGTTGTGGAAGTGGAGCAGGATTTGAAACAGCTGCAGGTGAACTGTCATATAGGAATCCGGCACTCTGAAATATGATGGGCTTGGTGTAGTCTGGAATATGAAAGGACACATCCTTGTCATATCCAAGACCAGTTCTGTGCTTGTTGTGGACAAGCTCTTCCCAAGGTCTGATGATGGGCTTGAGAAGTGCAGGTTGAACTATTGCATCTGCATGTACATCTGCTCTAGTACAAGGAACTGAATGGGAATCAACTTCAACTTTACTGACTTGCTGCTGATGGGAGTCCTTCTCAATCTTCTGAACAGAAACAGGTTCAGAATGGTTACTCTTTTGGTGAAGTTCATCTTTTTGGAGCTGAGATTCCAAATCCAAAAACTCAATTTTTTCTTGTGCATCTAGCAAACAACTCTGAATGTTACAAAGAGTATTCTTTCTCATTTTTATCATATCATCAACATTGGAATGAATGAGGTTATTCAACAACACTAATGCCTCATTGATTTTTAGTCACCAACAACTGTTAAAATGGTATGCTTCACCAAAAATGCAACCAGTTTTTATGTATTCCTTCAAACAATTCACAAATGACTGAACTTCATGCACAAATCACTTCCTCAGCATGGAGGCAAATCACAATCCAACATCTCCAAATTTACCACTCAGTCTTAATCTCAACTAATGAAGAGCAACACCAATATTTCCAGCAAATATTTTAGAATGTAGAAGAGCTGAAACAATTAGCCAAGTGAGCCTCATAATCTGAATTTCCCAGAGGTTGTTTTCAATGATGGAAAACTTGTCTTCACATGTAAAATTCTGTCAGAAAAATCACCCTTCAAATCAATGCCACAAATCACAATGCAAATTTGCAATTTTCTCTATGTATATTGTCAATTTACTGATATGTCATTTCCTTCATTTTTGTTGTTTATATTCTCTCTCTGCTCTTCCTCTCTCTCTCTCTCTTTTTTTTTTAATTAATTAAAATATAAATTAATTAAAAATGAGAATTAGTTACAAATGGGGGGAATTTAAAAGAAAGGGGATTAATTTAAGGGAATTTATTTAGGGAGATTTTTTTTTAATTAATTAATTTATTTATTTTAAAAAAGGGATTAATAAAATATGGGAGAGGAAATTAATTTAAAAAGGGAAGGAGAGCTTTTAATAATTAAAAAAATGAAAATGGGAATGTATATACGTGAGGGAGGGAGAATTAATTTAAAACTTAAAGAGAGAAGTGGGAACGAATTAAAATGGGAGTGGTGGAATGGAGTGATAAGGGGAAGAGAGGGGTGAATTTAAAAAATTAAATAAAAGTGAATGCTTGAAAAGAGGCTGTAAAGGAGAGGCCGTAAGAGAGAATGGAGTGGTGGAGAGGTTTGAGAGGTGCCGAGAGGGAGGAGAGGGGGTAGCTTAGGGGGAGGCGGGTAGTGTGGATAGGGGGAACGGCCGAGGGGAGAGGAGTGAGGCTTGAGAGCCATAGAGGGAGTCGAGTGGGCCGTGAGGATAGGTAGAGGGGGTGCGGTAGAGCAGGGGAGGGAGTGGGATAGCGTGGTGAGGTGGGAAATGTATAGGGAGAGTTGTAACGCAGGGGGGTTTGTTTTGGGTTGAGCGTTGTGTAGAAAGGGAGAGCTGAGCGTTGAGGGGCATGAAGGGTCTGCATAGAGTGTAGAGATGTGAACGCCGAGTGTTAAAAAATTGCAGGTTGCAGGGGTAAAGGAGGGGCCGAAAGGCCTAGAATGTTGCAGAATTTTTTATTTATTTATTTATTTATTTATTTTTAATATAACAGCAGAGAGGTGTAAGAAATCTCATAAATGTGGCAGGAAAGAGAGTATTTTTTCTTCCAGCAGCAAAATGCAGAATTAGAGATTTGCAGAAAACTCAAAAATCTTTCAGTGAAAACTTAGAAATCTTTCCAGTAGCCCAGCAGAAAGAAAATGGACTTTAATAATGCAGAATTCTTCAAATGTATAGCAGAATTGGAGAGTTTCCAAAAAAATTTCCAATAGCCCAGTAGTAGAAAAACCTAGAATTGCAGAATTTTTCCAATGAAAAACTCAGAAATTTTACTTGAAAAACTCAGAAATCTTTTTTCACTAAAAAACTCATAAAATTCTTCAGGAATCAACTTTAAGCAATTTTCCAAAAGCTCTCCAAAATGCAGAAATTAATGGGCAGAAATTGCAGGAAGAAATCAACCTTCAGATGTGCAGTGCTGCTCTTTTTTGTTTTCAAAACCAATGCTGGAATGCTACCAATTTCTGAATGCTGGGATTTTTAATGCTGCTCCTCTTCAAAAAAAAAATTCTGAATGCGGAAAAATCATTGCTACAAAAACTCTGAGTGCTGCAAAAATGCCAATAATTTTGCAGATATGCACAGGCCATAAACACAAATGGCTCAATCAATTTGGAGCAGGGCCAGCAATCGCCCGCTCTGATACCATGTTAAGCACACACATGGTGTATGAGAAAAATAAACACACACACACAAGACACTCAACACACAATGAAAGATAAGCGTGAGGCTTTCTTATTTTTTCCATTATACATGATGTACATTTATAATACAATGGTGTGACTCTTGGTTTCACATTCCAAGGTCACTTGGACTCCATTGTGACTTTTTGCATTCCACACCTACCCATAGAGGATTAGGTGTTCCAACATTATCAATAGATTTTCCTTGCCCGCACACGACTGAAACCAACCTAGATCCATCTTAACTCCGGATATATTAAGCACCGAGAGGGATCAAATCTCTCGAGGTACAAACATTTCCTCAAGTTTTGTGCTCAAAAAAGAGGTTTGCACCTCAAGAGATTTGATCCCTCTCGGCGCTTGATAAATCCGGAGTTAAGATGGATCTAGGCTGGTTATTAACAATTAATTGTTTTGATGTTATACAAAGAAATAGTTATCTTTCCATTAAATACACATGTAGTGATATGTTAAGATAAAATATCTTTTTGTGTGCAATATAATTTTTAATTTATGTCAACATCATGATTCGCTGAATTGTATTGAATAAACTTTATTATTAACCATTAATTGTTGTAACATTACATAAAGAAATTACTACTATCCCTTTCATTGGGCAGTACTATGTAATGATATGTGAATTTAAGGATTTAAAGTGGTATTACATGGAGGAGTTGTTATTCTTCATTGGGTAGTATGCAGTGATATATGAATTCAAGGATTTAAAGTGGTATCATATGGAGAAGTGGTTATCCTTTCATGAGATAGTTTTCAATGATATGTGAATTCCAAAGGTGTTAAGACTAGGTTACTATGTAAGGATAGAATAGTTTGTATGTAAAATATTGTAAGTAGTTTTGGTTGGTATTATGTTGTATCGATTTTTTTTTAATGTTTTTATATATTAAATGTGAAGTTTAATTTGATATCAGAGTTGGAATATATAATTAAACCAATATTTTTGAATTATATAAAATTTTATTTATTTTTATTATAAATAAAGTGTTGAGAATTATAAATTACAATTGATATTGGAAATTTCGTTGGCTTTTTTTTTTTCATTTTTTTCTTTTCTATACTTTTTTTTTATTAGAGGAATTGAAAAATAGGTCAGTTTTGTATTCATGTAACATTGGGTTGATTTCAACTACTACCACTATATCTCTAGATGCCTACATATTCTCCTTTTGCAGATATTGTTTAAATGGGGGGTTTTGAAACTTGAATTTCATAGTTTACATAACATTTAACATATCACAATGATCACTAATTGATCCTCCCCATAGGGGCTATAATGAATCTAACCTTGTTTGATTATTAAGTTCCTAGTTGTTGAGTTTGATAAATGATGATGGGTTACTCTTAAACTATGTTTTATTTTTGTGTTATGAATTAAAAAATATATGATAAATTAAGTGCTACAATATGAGAGCCTAATTTACCTATTAAATTTATTAATATATGATTTCATTATGCCTACCACTTATATATTAATGATTAAATTGTAATAAAGTTATGAATTATAAATTCTATGATAAATTAAGTACTACAATATGAGAGCCTAACTTACCTATTGAATTTATTAATATATGATTTCATTATGCTTACCACTTATAAATTAATGATGAAACTGTAATAAAAAATTTGCTACAAAACAATATTACTAAATAAGTATAAGTTATATATCCTTACAAATTTGATAAAGATGCTGTTATGACAAATTACAAAAAATAAATGCCATATGATTGGTGCAATTTAGCATTCTACTTCAATGTCCTCATACATGTTAAGTTTAGTTAGATTTTCTTTTTTGCGTTGGGAATCATTCTGCAATAGGTTTCAACTTTGATAATAGTAGGATATATAAATTTAAATTAAATAGGAAATGCTACAAATTACAAATCCACTTTAAGGTATCTCTTCTTCCTTTACTTTGGTCCATTTTGTTGGAAGAGCAAGAAACAATCAACCATTCCTCTATGTACCAAAAAGGAAAAGAATCGGGGAGTTATTAATGTAGCCACTGAAATCATCTTCCCTCAGTGAATTCTCATGGAGTTTGGTATCCAATATTATCACTCATTTATCAATTTGTGACAACCATAGTACCATATGGGTGTGCAGGTTTTCACAACAAGTCATAATGTTGGTTAATTGTCCCTAATGGCAAGTGGAGTATCTACTAAAAAGAATAGACGTTTCAATTTTTTATACACAATTTATATCCATAAAAATTAATCAAAATCAGAGCACCAATGAGATCTCATTAGATATCATTCACCAATAGTGTACCAAGTACATTGAGATTCATATGCACTTCATTCGGGAACTTATTTATGGGAGGTTCATTGATCTAAGACATTGTCCAAGAATAAAGCATATTATTGATATCTTGAATATCAAATCTTCATAGAGAACAAGTTTCTTCATTTACAACCCTAATTGGGGTGCGAGTAGCTTGTTCCTAAAAGCATGCTACATAATCATGTCTTTCTATTTTTGGGGGAAGGGTTTTTAACTAGGTCTCTCTCTCTCTCTCTCTCTTCTTGAGTTTTTATTTTTATTTTTAGCAAACAAGTACCTAATATGGCTTTACATTTCCCAAGACCCATCTCAATCACTACATAATCACCTAAGTTGTGCTTATGGCCGAGTGTTGGTTAATGTTAGTACTCTAAATTCATGGCATGCACATCTTTTGCGACGCAATTTCTTGAATATCTAAAATTAGTTCATTATATGTGTACTAAATGCATTATCTTTATTTCCAATGAGTAAGTTTGTTGATGAATATATAGTAGAGTAATACCATTAAATCAATTTGGTGTTTCACCCATTGATATATGTTCTCGTTTTTGGAGTTTTAGTCTTGGATAAGTTCATAACCATTACAATCTCCAATCCATAATTTATGCTAAACCTAGTTATATTGCTTGGGTTCATTCCTAAATCTTTCACATGTTAATATTATATGAGCATAACATTATGATAAATTATGTCTAATATTTATAAACTTATAATAAACTATAATTTCCTTTCAAAATTATAGCAAAATAATATTATATAGAGATATTATTACAACAGTGTATACTTCAATTCACATATTATAACATTATGGTTGATATTTGTAAAATTATAATAAATAATAATATTATGACAAAATAATATTAGATAGAGTTGCAATCACTTCTAACAAAATATATTGCAATCCTAAAGGTAGTGACAAATTACAGTTTTAAATTGGGGACAAAACTTTATCTAGTATATTGTCCATATCATGTGAAAATCAACATTTTGACATGTATTCATTATGTTTCACAGTTATAATGAGACATTTCCATTTAATATTTGATTTTGACTTTCTCTTTTATGATATTGACTATATTAAAAATTTATATTTTAATTAGTATTATTAAATTAAAATAATTGAATTGAAATTAATTATTATGATATTGACTATATTAAAAATTTATATTTTAATTAATATTATTAAATTAAAATAATTGAATTGAAATTAATTATTTGAAAATAAGATACATTTTCAACCTAAATTTCTAGATAATAGATAATATGATATTGACTATATTAAAAATTTATATTTTAATTAGTATCTTTAAATTAAAATAATGAGATAAATTTTCAACTTAAATTTGTAGATAATAGATAATATAATATTGACTATATTAAAAATTTATATTTTAATTACTATCTTTAAATTAAAATAATTGCATAAAATAAGTTAAATTTTCAACCTAGATTGATATCTAGATATAATAATTATAAATAAGGTCAAAATTTAGAACTTTTACTTTAGTGATATGAATATGAACATTTTAACATTGATACTAGTGACATTAAGAAAAGGTAAGTATTTCTAAACGTACCATAAGGTTATTTGTGTATCTCAAAGCAAGTTTTACAATGGTTGATTAAAAAATTTGAAAATGGAGGCAATCAAACTTTATAGGTATTTGTGTATCTCAAAGCAAGTTTTAAAATGATTGATCAAAGAATATGAAAATGGAGACAATAAAACTTTATAGGTTTTATCAATTCCATTCAAGTTAAATCTTTAATATAATTACTTTAATTTCATTATTATGTTGGGGAAATCTACAAAGTTAAGCAAATATATATGCTACTTTCTTGCTATTAATAGATCACAAAAAACACAATGATTACATTATACTAGTATTCATGGTTTGTAGGTACCAAGGATGAAATTTGACAACAATTTGCCTGTCATATGTGATCTATGCGTCAAATAGATCCAAAATATTTCTCAGCTCATTAACATTTTGTGATCATCAGCTCATTAGAGGATTATTCTCGAGAGAAGAGAGGAATTATATGAGAGGAATTAATGAGCTGAGAAATATTTTGGGATTATACTTTGTGATCATTATAATCAGCTCATTAACTAATAGAGATCATTTAATTGGGTTTTGCGGATATTAATGACTAGCTCAAGTCATGGAAGTTGGAGTAGCAACTCCCAATGGTTGTTAGCCCACATGATGTTGGCACTATTCATCCATATACAACAAGACGAGAATATGCACTAAGCTTAAGTAAACCAAATCCATAAATCATTCCATCCCTTATCCACCAATAAGATTAAGATAAGATTATATGTAGGTCTCATCTCACTAGCAACAAAGATACATAATATGTAGGTCTCCTCTCATCAGCAACAAGTTTCATTTTAATTACTAGAAATACATTTTTAACACTTTCTAATTTATATAGAAACATTTCCACTATATTTTAGATAACTGAAATTCCTTACCAACAATTAAATTTCCTCTTTTAAAAAAAAACATAACTATCAATTATCACATTTTTTAAATTAATAAATACAATGAAATACACATATTTCTTAAATTTCATTTAATTTTTTTTAGTTTAAAAAATGATGTAGAATTAATTTATAATTAAAATCATAATATTTATAAAAAATTAATAATAACAAAATTAAATATGATAAATAATTCTATAAATGAATAATAATTTCATAAATATGAATAGTAGTCATTTCTCAATTTTATTTAGCACATTCTAAAGAATCTTAAATATTAAAAGAAATTACATTTCACAAAGTATGTGAGGATTATTCTCGAGAGAAGAGAGAGCTACCACAATTTACCTCTTTCACCATGTCTAAGGACACGTTGTTATGTTGAAAAAAAGGGGCCTAAACATGGTAATGAATGCCCTTGTATTAAATATTCAAAAGCAATAAATGTCAACCCCAGGGTCTCAATCTTTCTTTAACTACTTCATGAGTTACATGGTTATTGAAGCTTATATTTTTATTTTATTTTATTGAAGGGATAAGTATGTGAATATTGATAATTTTATTTTAATATAAATGAATATAGATTTATTTTAATCATGAATCTGGCAAGAATTGAGAGGTGAAATTTTTTTTATAATGTAAAATTTGAAAAATTGTTTGTTTAATTCTACTGCTTGTAATTTTTCATTGTTTATGTTGCATTTTTTAAGGTATAAAATGTATCAAAATTTACTTTGATATAAATAGTGAAACTACTTAAAATGTTTTAACTATAAAAAAAATATATATTTTTTTCAATTAATATATATATATATATATATATATATCTTTTAATTTTTAACTACATTATTTCTCCATAACTTTGACACAAGGCTATGTTGTTCATATAGACATCCAAATATTTTATTTATGGTTGAGAGTGAGAGTGAAATATTTGTATCACTTCTCCTTAATATGGACATCCAAAGTGAGATTATTGATGTTTTATTATACTTGTAATTGAACAAACCAAGGATGTATATTAATTTATGTTTTTGTATTATATCCAATGTGAAATCTTTTTGTGACAATGTCATTAAAGATAACTAGTGTTAACTAGTTACAAGACATTTATTTTTTTTATTTTTCTTTGTCAAGAAAATGACTTCAATTATTATTTTGTCTGAAAATTTATTTGACTAATAATTAATATTAATAATAAATCAATTGAGGGATTTTCCTAATTAAAAATGAAAAAAAAAAAATTGAATGGTAAATGTGCCAAGAACTGGAAATGGTTGGAGACAGTTGGAAACAGTTACCACTCCTATGGGGAATAAGAGATTGAACCCGGTGAGGAGTAGGGGTTATGTTGAGAGGAAAAGGATAGAGTATGTAATTCCAGAGCTGGTAGAGACCAGTGGAAGATACTAAGAGAACCTTGAGCAAAAACAATTTCTGGTTCTGACTGGATTGGGCATCCTGAGGTCACAGCAGAAAATTATTCCATCGTTAGCCTGTACCACCAGACTTGGGCTCGGGGACAGGAAGAGGACGTTATTGCCTCTCCTGATGGTTTGGAGGACCACAGCTTGGATTTCACTTAATAGGTAAGTAATACTGTGCTTTTTGAGTAATTTAATATTGGGATTGAAAGATTGTTCACAACTATACGAATGTGTAATTTCTGTTTTGTTTTGTTTGGAAAATATAAAATAATGTTAAGACAGGAAAATAAAAATTGTAGGTAATACTACTCTTTTCCTGATTATTTTGTGATACAACAGAAAATAATTCATTATTAATATTCAATTCTTCTCTGTTATTAACTCAAGAGACAGAGCAAGTTGAAAATATCATTTATCAGTTTCATATTGAGAAAAGATGAAAGAAGATCGGATTATACATAACATTTGTAAACACAAATAAGATATGGTAGCAATATCGAAGAAAAAGAATATAAAAAATGCAGGAATCGGATTATAACAGAATCAATACATTCATCCATGTTTTTTCTTGTTAATTGTATATTTGCATAAATATATATAAATTTAACAGATATGGCATAACATTCTACAGAAAATGCAACTGTAAATTCTTAGATATAAGAAGATTAACCTCAATAGGGTAACAGAGCTGACGGACTGTTGACCCTAGTTCCGAGTCTGTACTCAGATCCAAAGTACGTTGTCCTCAACCACCTAAAACCCAGATCTAACATGGACTTATGATTTTGGGCAGTCCAGACACCAAGCTAAACATAATCCACAGTATAAGAAGGAAAAATATTTAAGAGAATTGATAAAGGGAACAAGTCTTATCCCCAGCGATGGTAAGAGCGAAACTTTCAATATATTTCTATAACAACAAGAACTCTGGTAAGACCTTTTGAATTTAACTATATGCCGCATATAAAGAAAGTTTTTGTAACTATAACACGGGAAATTTTACCATTAAAAGAACAGACCGTTCTCAAACCAGAAACGAAAAAGGAAAAATAACATTTTCATTTAATGTATTACATTCAAGAGTTAAGCTAGCGCCAAATAGGCCTGAGCACCATACATATACATATATGTAAATAACAGTTGCTTCACCAGTAAAGACATATGAAATAATAAAACAATGTGCTGTAGCAGAGGATTTCCAAGACAGTGCAAACACAAAGAAATAAGGAGAATACCCAAAACTCATTCTCCAGTCTTATATTGAATGAGAGATTCTCATATACAAAAGTATTATGACCTACTGTAAATTCCCTAAAATGGTAAAAAATTATAAATATAGGAACTCTGTCATGTTCGATATAATGAACTCTTTCTCACACATACCTAAGGAAATAAAATACATCGAGCCGAAAATTCCTATTGAAAAGAATAATGGAACTCTATCAAGAATTTCTCCAGATCTTCACGAAAAGAAAATAAAAGAATGAGTGTTAAAGAGAGAAGGCTATTGTACCGTTGATTATTCTGGAAGAGACTTGCACATGAAGGGCCAAATCCAAGATGTCGAACCTCTAAAGCTTTTTATGCTCGGTAGAGGGTAGTCTCACCACCTAGAACCGAAGGCGCAATAACCAACGAAGTTAGATACTGTCAAAGAAAATATACATTGCAAGAGAATAAGTCTGAAACTTAAATAGTTCAAACACAAAAACAAACATTATGCAAGTAAAAAAGGAACCACGTAGAATTCCTAAGTATTCACAGTGGCATAATGGGAAAGACAACAAAATTGAGTTAAGTCTTACCAGTAGGCAGAATTCGGACCTCCGTAAAAACTAGCAGCACCTCATAATTTCTGTCTGTCAGCTTTCCGACTCAAAGCGGAAAGGTTCAACACATGAACAACAGACCGAATAGCATAACTCAGAAATTGGTGAGAAGTAAGTATAATAGGGCCATGACTCATGCTCCTAATAGAGTTGAAGGATAAGCGGAGCTAAACCCTCAGCCAAAACAAAATAATCCATCATAGTTCAAACGACTTACAAGCCATAAGCCAAGCAGAGTTACGGTTTAGCGGAGAATCCAAGGCCACTCCCGCCCAAACCTTAGCCGTTGATCAAGATGATTAACATACGATGGAGATCATCGCCAACAAAAAAGGGAATCATCGAATCACGAAGCAATCAACCCGTAGTATGCTAAGAGTTAATGCAAATATCGGCTCATAAATAATAGACGAAGTTGACAGTGAGTCCAGCCGAGGAGGCCGGATAATGTTATGAATTAACAATAAAAGAAAATGCACAAGGTCGACATGTAGTTCATATTTCCATGTATATTTCCAAAAAAAATCCATATGTAAACCCAACTAACAAAATTTGCACGCATATCGAATGGAAAATTTATTTAGTTTGGTAATCAATTGATAAACGTTGTGTTGGTGTAAGTATAATGTTGATTCCGTAGCAAATTTTATAATGGTATTTATAAGAGCATGTGTGTATGTAAGATGATGCTTTTAACCATGTAGAATTTTTTTTTATCTTTTTAATGTTTATGATAGTGACTGTTACAAGTGGTATCAAAGCCAAGTTACACGCTGGAACCTTAGGGGATCCACTAACAGATAAACTGTGTATGTACTAATGCACAGAGAGAGAAAGAGAGAGTCAAGATTTTAGATAACATAATGAGGAGGGGCGCAATATTTCCATCACCCCACGACACTGAGGAACCCCAAGCACAAACTGTGATAAACCCAAAAATGTGGGTACAGTTAAGTGTGGAATTGCATCAAAAAACCAGTAGATTACTGTAAGAGAAACAACACCAAACTTGTTTCTTGTTGAACATTGTTCAACAATTGCAAGAGGAAATGGTGCGAGCTCGAAAGGACAATGAACGATTATTACAAGACCAAGAAAATATATTAAAAAGCCTATCAGATAAACAAAATCAGAAGGCAACACATCCCAGTGATGACAGAGATGATGAACAGCAGACAAGAATTAACATCGTGGATAGAGTGGAAGGAAGTCCATCACAGAGAAGCAAGAACAAAAATTATAACGAAGCAAAATCTAGCAATATATCAGATCAGCAAGAAATTAAAAAGCAGAAAGTGGAACTCCAAGGGGAGTTTCGAAAGATAAAACCACCAACGTATGATGGTGATGCGGAAGAAGTAGCTGAAGCATGGCTAATAAACATGAATAAGTACTTTCAGGTGTATGAATACAGTAGTAACCTGAAGGCTAGGCTAGCTATATATCAGCTAAGAGAGAAAGCCACCTTGTGGTGGGAAGAGGTGAAGAACATTCGCAGCATAGAAGAACAAGATGTCACTTGGGAGTTGTTCCAATAATACTTTAAGGACAAGTATTTGACAGAATGATTTTATGATGAGAAAGCCACAGAATTTCACAATTTAAAGATGGGACAGATGTCTATGGATGAATATATCACCAAGTTCACCTCCTTGTTACGATATGTACCCTATCTGCGAGAAGAAAAGGCTAAGGTGCAGAGGTTTCTGAGCAGCCTGCCAACCTATATGAAGGAGCGAATAGAATTTGTAAACCCCTGAACCATGGACAAAGCCATTTGTAAAGCACGGATATGTTACCAGAAGTCCAAGGGGAAAGGAGAGGCTGCCAGAAATTGGACACCAAAGAGAGGACAGAAAAATAACACAAGCTTCAAAAATGCCAAAAGTAGTAATTTCAGAAATTCTGCACGTAACCCTGCCAGTAAAAAGTTTAGCAGAAATCACCAAAGAACCAGATGGCCAGTAGAGGAAAATCCTACGGAGGCATCCAGTAAGCCAGAACAAGGGCAGGTGGCTAAGCCACCCTTGCAGTGCTGGGGATGTGGTGAAGCACATTACTACAAAAACTGCCCGCAACGAGCAAGGAGTGATGTTGTTGCAAATTTTCAGGAGGCTTCTACGGTGGGTGATGTGGCATGAAACATCCCTCGTATCAACGCGGCATTGGAACACCGACGAGCAGATTTTTAGCCAACGATGATTAAGTTGGAAGGTAGAATACTAACTCAACCTATTTCTATTTTGGTATATCTAGGTGCAAGTTTGAGCTATGTTAGTCCCAAGATAGTGGAACTATGTAAATTGAAGGAACAGAAATTTAAAATTTCATGGCTGGTACAGCTAGCCACTGCGGAAAAACGAAAAATAACTGCCAAAATTCCAAGTTGTAAGTTGGAAATCTCATAACAGCAGTTACAGGTAGATTTGAACATTTTTCCGTTAGGATCATATGATGTCTTATTGGGCATGGATTATTTGGAAAAGCATTGGACCTTAGTGGACTGTAAGGAAAACATTATTCAATACAAACTGCAGGATGGAACACATAAAAAAATACAAGGAATCAAGAAGCCATTACTGTTATGTCTAATTACAGCCTCTCAACTAAATAAATGTACGAGGAAAGGGTGCCAGCTATATGCTATTCAGGTGGGGTATGTTGAATCCAAGGAGACATCGCCTATAATAGACAATATACCCGTGGTGAAGGAGTTTCTGGATGTTTTTCCTGAAAATATTCCTGGGTTACCGCCAAGGAGAGACATTGACTTTACTATAGAGTTAATACCCGGAGCTTCTCCGGTGTCAAGAGCTCCTTACCGAATGAGTGTGCCAAAACTAACAAATTTGAAAATGCAATTGCAAGAGCTGTTGGATAAAGGTTACATTCAGCCAAGCATGTCCCCTTGGGGAGCACCAGTATTATTCGTAAAGAAGAAATATGGGACCATGCGAATGTGCATGGACTACAGACAGCTCAACAAACTAACAGTCAAAAACAAATATCCTTTACCAAGAATTGATGATTTGTTTAATCAAGTAAAAGGGGCAACAGTGTTTTCCAAGATAGATCTAAGATCGAGGTATCACTAGATTCGAATCAAGGATGAAGACATCTGCAAGATAGCATTCCGTACCAGGTATGGACATTATGAGTTTGTGGTGTTACCCTTTGGGTTAACAAATGCACCAGCAACCTTTATGAGGTTAATGCATGGAATCTTCCATCCATTCTTGGACAACTTTGTGCTTCTTTTTTATAGATGATATTTTGATTTATTCAAAGAATCAAGAGGAACATAAGGAGCACTTGAAAGTGGTGCTGGAAACGCTAAGGAAACACCAAATGTACACTAAGTTCAGCAAGTGTGATTTCTTTAAAACAGAAATCCAATATTCCTCTCATATTATTCTCGAGAGAAGAGAGAGCTACCACAATTTACCTCTTTCACCATGTCTAAGGACACGTTTTTACAATTCAACTTTTTTATGTTGGAAAAAAGGGGCCTAAACATGGTAATGAATGCCCTTGTATTAAATATTCAAAAGCAATAAATGTCAACCCCAGGGTCTCAATCTTTCTTTAACTACTTCATGAGTTACATGGTTATTGAAGCTTATATTTTTTTTTATTTTATTGAAGGGATAAGTATGTGAATATTGATAATTTTATTTTAATATAGATGAATATAGATTTATTTTAATCATGAATCTGGCAAGAATTGAGAGGTGAAATTTTTTTTATAATGTAAAATTTGAAAAATTGTTTGTTTAATTTTACTACTTGTAATTTTTCATTGCTTATATTGCATTTTTTAAGGTATAAAATGTATCAAAAATTACTTTGATATAAATAGTGAAACTACTTAAAATGTTTTAACTATAAAAAAAAAATATTTTTTTTCAATTATTTTATATATATCTCTTTTAATTTTTAACTACATTATTTCTCCATAATTTTGACACAAGGCTATGTTGTTCATATAGACATCCAAATATTTTATTTATGGTTGAGAGTGAGAGTGAAATATGTGTATCACTTCTCCTTAATATGGACATTCAGAGTGAGATTATTGATGTTTTATTATACTTGTAATTGAACAAACAAAGGATGTATATTCATTTATGTTTTTGTATTATATCCAATGTGAAATATTTTTGTGACAATGTCATTAAAGATAACTAGTGTTAACTAGTTACAAGACATTTCTTTTTTTTATTTTTCTTTGTCAAGAAAAGGACTTCAATTATTATTTTGTCTGAAAAATTATTTGAATAATAATTAATTATTAATAATAAATCAGTTGAGGGATTTTCCTAATTAAAAATGAAAAAAAAAAATGAATGGTAAATGTGCCAAGAACTGGAAATGGTTGGAGACAGCTAGAAATAGTTACCACTCCTATGGGGAATAAGAGATTGAACCCGGTGAGGAGTAGGGGTTATGTTGAGAGGACAAGGATAGAGTACGGAATTCCAGAGCTGGTAGAGACCAGTGGAAGATACTAAGAGAACCTTGAGCAAAAAAAAAAATCTGGTTCTGACTGGATTGGGCGTCCTGAGGTCACAGCAGAAAATTATTCCATCGTTAACCTATACCACCAGACTTGGGCTCGGGGACAGGAAGAGGAAGTTATTGCCTCTCCTGATGGTTTGGAGGACCACAACTTGGATTTCACTTAATAGATAAGTAATACTGTGCTTTCTGAGTAATTTAATATTGGGATTGAAAGATTGTTCACAACTATACGAATGTGTAATTTCTGTTTTGTTTTGTTTGGAAAATATAAAATAATGTTAAGATAGGAAAATAAAAACTGTAGGTAATACTACTCTTTTCCTGATTATTTTGTGATACAACAGAAAATATTTCATTATTAATATTCAATTCTTCTCTGTTATTAACTCAAGAGACAGAGCAAGTTGAAAATATCATTTATCAGTTTCATATTGAGAAAAGATGACAGAAGATCGGATTATACATAACAATTGTAAACACAAATAAGATATGGTAGCAATATCGAAGAAAAAGAATATAAAGAATGTAGGAAGCGGATTATAATAGAATCAATACATTCATCCATGTTTTTTCTTGTTAATTGTATATTTGCATAAATATATATATATTTAACAAATATGGCATAACATTCTACAGAAAATGCAACTGTAAATTCTTAGATATAAGAAGATTAAACTCAATAAGGTAACGGAGCTGACGGACTGTTGACCCTAGTTCCGAGTGCATATTCAGATCCAAAGTATGTTGTCCTCAACCACCTAAAACCCAGATCTAACACAGATTTATGATTTTGGGCGGTCCAGACACCAAGCTAAACATAATCCACAGTATAAGAAGGAAAAATATTTAAGAGAATTAATAAAGGGAACAAGTCTTATCCCCAGCGATGGTAAGAGTGAAACTTTCAATATATTTCTATAGCAACAAGAACTCTGGTAAGACCTTTTGAAGTTAGCTATATGCCGCATATAAAGAAAGTTTTCGTAACTATAACACGGGAAATTTTACCATTAAAAGCACAGACCGTTCTCAAACTAGAAACGAAAAAGAAAAAATAACATTTTCATTTAATGTATTACATTCAAGAGTTAAGCTAGCGCCAAATAGGCCTGAGCACCATACATATACATATATGTAAATAATAGTTGCTTCACCAGTAAAGACATATGAAATAATAAAACAATGTGTTGTAGCAGAGGGTTTCCAAGAGAGTTCAAACATAAATAAATAAGGAGAATACCCAAAACTCATTCTCCGGTCTTATATTGAATGAGAGATTCTTATATACAAAAGTATTATGGCCTACTGTAAATGCCCTAAAATGGTAAAACAATATAAATATAGGAACTTTGTCATGTTCGATATAATGAACTCTTTCTCACACATTCCTAAGGAAATAAAATACATCAAGCCGGAAATTCCTGTTGAAACGAATAATGGAACTCTATCAAGAATCTCTTCAGATCTTCACGAAAAGAAAATAAAAGAACGAGTGTTAAAGAGAGAAGGCTATTGTACCATTGATTAGCCTGGAAGAGACTTGCACATGAAGGGTTGAATCCAAGATGTCGAACCTCTAAATCTTTTTACGCTCGGCAGAGGGTAGTCTCACCACCTAGCACCGGAGGCGCAATAACCAACGGAGTTAGATACTGTCAAAGAAAATATACATTGCAAGAGAAGAAGTTTGAAACTCAAACAGTTCAAACAAAAAAACAAACATTATGAAAGTAAAAAAGGAACCACGTAGAATTCCTAAGTATTCACAGTGGCAGAATGGGAAAGACAACAAAATTGAGTTAAGTCTTACCAGTAGGCAGAAGTCGGACCTTCGTAAAAACTAGCAGCACCTCATAATTTCTGTCTGTCAGCTTTCCGACTCAAAGCGGAAAGGTTCAACACATGAACACCAGACCGAATAGCATAACTCAGAAATTGGTGAGAAGTAAGTATAACAGGGCCATGACTCATGCTCCTAACAGAGTCGAAGGATAAGCGGAGCTAAACCCTCAGCCAAAAAAAAAGAATCCATCATAGTTCAAACAACTTACAAGCCATAAGTCAAGTAGAGTTAGGGTTTGGCAGAGAATCCAAGGCCACTCCCGCCCAAACCTTAGCCGTTGATCAAGATGATTAACATACGATGGAGATCATCCCCAGCAAAAAATGGAATTGCTGAATCACGAAGCAATCAACCCGTAGTATGCTAAGAGTTAATGCAAGTACCGACTCATAAATAATAGACGAAGTTGACAGTGAGTCCAGCCGAGGAGGCCGGATAATGTTATGAATTAACAATAAAAGAAAATGCACAAGGTCGACATGTAGTTCATATTTCCATGTATATTTCTAAAAAAAACTCCATATGTAAACCCAACTAACAAAATTTGCACGCATATCGAATGGAAAATTTATTTAGTTTGGTAATCAATTGATAAACGTTGTGTTGGTGTAAGTATAATGTTGATTCCGTAGAAAATTTTATAATGGTATTTATAAGAGCATGTGTGTATGTAAGATGATGCTTTTAACCATGTAGAATTTTTTTTTTATCTTTTTAATGTTTATGATAGTGACTGCTACAAGTGGTATCAAAGCCAAGTTACACGCTGGAACCTTAGGGGATCCACTAATGGATAAAATTTGTATGTACCGATGCACAGAGAGAGAAAGAGAGGGTCAAGATTTTAGATAACATAATGAGGAGGGGCGCAATATTTCCATCACCCCAAGACACTGAGGAACCCCAAGCACAAACTGTGATAAAACCAGAAATGTGGGTACAGTTAAGTGTGGAACAACATCAACAAACCAGTAGATTATTGTAAGAGCAACAACACCAAACTTGTTTCCTGTTGAACACTGTTCAACAATTGCAAGAGGAAATGGTGCGAGCCCGAAAGGACAACGAACGATTATTACAAGACCAAGAAAATATATTAAAAAGCCTATCAGATAAACAAAATCAGGAGGCAGCACATCCCAATGCTGATAGAGATGATGAACATCAGACAAGAATTAACATCGCGGATAGAGTGGAAGGAAGTCCATCATAGCGAAGCAAGAACAAAAATTATAACGAAGCAGAATCTAGCAATATATCAGATCAGCAAGAAATTAAAAAGCAGAAAGTGGAACTCCAAGGGGAGTTTCGAAAGATAAAACCACCAATGTATGATGGTGAAGCGGAAGAAGTAGCTGAAGCATGGCTAATAAACATGAATAAGTACTTTCAGGTGTATGAATACAGTAGTAACTTGAAGGCTAGGCTAGCTATATATCAGCTAAGAGAGAAAGCCACCTTGTGGTGGGAAGAGGTGAAGAACATTCGCAACATAGAAGAACAAGATGTCACTTGGGAGTTGTTCCAATAATACTTTAAGGACAAGTATTTAACAGAACGATTTTATGATGAGAAAGCCAAATAATTTCACAATTTAAAGATGGGACAGATGTCTATGGATGAATATATCACCAAGTTCACCTCCTTGTTACGATATGTACCCTATCTGCGAGAAGAAAAGGCTAAGGTGCAGAGGTTTCTGAGCATCCTGCCAACCTATATGAAGGACCGAATAGAATTTGTAAACCCCTGAACCATGGACAAAGCCATTCGTAAAGCACGGATATGTTACCAGCAGTCCAAGGGGAAAGGAGAGACTGCCAGAAATTGGCCACCAAAGAGAGGATAGAAAAATAACACAAGCTTCAAAAACGCAAAAAATAGTAATTTCAGAAATTCTGCACGTAACCTTGCTAGTAAACAGTTTAGCAGAAATCACCAAAGAACCAGATGGCCAATAGAGGAAAATCCTACGGAGGTATCCAGTAAGCTAGAACAAGGGCAGGTGACTAAGCCACCCTTGCAGTACTGGGGATGTGGTGAAGCACATTACTACAAAAACTGCCCGCAACGGGCAAGGAGTCATGTTGTTGCAAATTTTCAAGAGGCTTCTACAGTGGGTGATGTGGTGTGAAACATCCCTCGTATCAATGCGGCATTGGAACACCGATGAGCAGATTTTTAGCCAACGATGATTAAGTTGGAAGGTAGAATACTAACTCAACCTGTTTTTATTTTGGTATATCTAGGTGCAATTTTGAGCTATGTTAGTCCCAAGATAGTGGAACTATGTAAATTGAAGGAACAGAAATTTAAAAGTTCATGGCTGGTACATGTTACACCATTTTTTTGGTCATCTAACTCATTATCATTAGATGAACCCAAGTACACCATGTAAGACTAATTTTACCCTAAGTAAACTTGCTTTCACCATGTAAAATAACATTTGTCTATATTTCTTGGTCATATTTAACCCAAAACAAGGAAATTAATTAAATAAATCATTATTTATTTAATTATTTCCCAAGAATAAGTTATTCAAATCATTATTTAAATAATATTCCTATTTAAATTTGACTAAATCATTTTTAAATAATTAAATAAATCATTATTTATTTAATTATATTCCCATCATCTCCCTAAAATAATAAATAAATCATTTATTTATTTATTGTTTATAAATAAAGGAATTGACCCAAGTCAAAAGACCTTTTCCCTCCAACAAATATAATAAAATATTCCTAAAGGGTAATTCTAGAATTTTGATTAATAATATTTTATTCATGCACCGAGTTCTAGAACACCCCAATATTTTGCTATAAATAGAAGGGTTTTCCCCATTCATTAGTCACCTTCATTGCATTAGATCACACTAGATCTATTCTCAGTCACCATTTTCCATTTTTGCTTTGTGAGCTCCCATTGAGTTCTATGTTTGTCAGGGTTTTCTACCACAATAAGAGAGAGGAATTTTAGATCTGAAACACTGAGGACTTTCAAGAACCCATCCCATTGAGGAGAACCGGAAAACACCTTTCTTTTTTTCCTCTCAAGTGCCCCATTCTTTAATATAATACAAATTATTCTTTTAAACATTTTGTTCTTGTCTTGTCTATTGGATGCATGGAGCCATATTATATTTTATCTGCTTAATGTCTTTTGTGCTTAGATCTGAATTTGTGCAACAGACTTAAAGATATTTTTCAACCATAATCAATGTTAGGCCTATTTGGTATGCGTAGCTAAAGTGATCTTTTATGACGAAAGATTCATACTAACAGTACAGCTAGCCACTGGGGCAAAACGAAAAATAACTGCCAAAATTCCAAGCTGTAAGTTGGAAATCTCAGAACAGCAATTACATGTAGATTTGAACATTTTTCCGTTAGGATCATATGATGTCTTATTGGGCATGGATTGGTTGGAAAAGCATTGGACCTTAGTGGACTATAAGGAAAAGATTATTCATTACAAACTGCAGGATGGAACACATAAAAAAATACAAGGAATCAAGAAGCCAATACTGTTACGTCTAATTACAACCTCTCAACTAAATAAATGTACGAGGAAAGGGTGCCAGCTATATGCTATTCAGGTGGGGTATGTTGAATCCAAGGAGAAATCGCCTATAATAGACAATATACCTGTGGTGAAGGAGTTTCTGGATGTTTTTCCCGAAAATATTCCTGGGTTACCGCCAAGGAGAGACATTGACTTTACTATAGAGTTAATACCCAGAGCTTCTCTGGTGTCAAGAGCTCCTTACCGAATGAGTGTGCCAGAACTAACAAATTTGAAAATGAAATTGCAAGAGCTGTTGGATAAAGGTTACATTCGGCCAAGTGTGTCCCCTTGGGGAGCACAAGTATTATTCGTAAAGAAGAAAGATGGGACCATGAAAATGTGCATGGACTATAGACAACTCAACAAACTAACAGTCAAAAACAAATATCCTTTACCAAGAATTGATGATTTATTTAATCAAGTGAAAGGGGCAACAGTGTTTTCCAAGATAGATCTAAGATCGAGGTATCACCAGATTTGAATCAAGGACGAAGACATCTGCAAGACAGCATTCCGTACCAGGTATGGACATTATGAATTTGTGGTGTTACCCTTTGGGTTAACAAATGCACCAACAACCTTTATGAGGTTAATGCATGGAATCTTCCATCCATTCTTGGATAACTTTGTGCTTCTTTTTTATAGATGATATTTTGATTTATTCAAAGAATCAAGAGGAAAATAAGGAGCACTTGAAAGTGGTGTTGGAAACGTTAAGGAAACACTAGTTGTACACTAAGTTCAGCAAGTGTGATTTCTTTAAAACAGAAATCCAATATTTAGGCCATGTTATTTCAGCAAAGGGAATTGCGGTTGATCAAGAGAATATCAAAACAATCATGGAATGGCGAGTACCTCAGAATGTAGCTGACATAAGATCCTTTATGGGATTAGCTGGGTATTACCAAAGGTTTATTGAAGGTTTCTCCAGAATTTCTTTCCCCATCACTTCTTTGCAGAGGAAAGGAAAAGTTTTCAAATGGACGATTGAATGTCAGAACAGCTTTGAAAAGCTAAAACAACTTTTGACTACTGCACCTGTGTTAAGAGTGGTTGACCCAAGAAAAGAGTTTGAAGTATGTACCGACACAATTAAAGAGGGTGTCGGGGCAGTTCTATCTCAAGAAGGCAAAGTGGTGGCATACGAATCCAGGAAATTAAAAGACCATGAACAAAGATATTCAGCATATGATCTGGAACTAACAACAGTGGTGCATGCCCTTAGGGTGTGGAGGCACTACTTGCTAGGTAAAAAGTTTGTATTAAAAACAGATCATAGCATCTTGACTAGTTACTTTAAGCAAGCAGACTTGAACTCAAGACAGGCACGATGGAATGCCTTCTTAAGTGAATTTGATATGGACATTCATCACGTAAAAGGGAAGGAGAACCGAGTAGCTGACGCTTTAAGCAGAAACCTACATGGTATCTTTGAGCTGTATTATAATCAGCTAGAAAATAAATTCTTGAAACAAATGAAAGAAGAGGCACAAAAAGATCCGGAATACCAATTTTTATGGTAGCAAATGGAAGGAGACAGAAAGAAAGGAAGAATATCTGATTATGGAATAAATGAAGAACAGATGTTAACTTTCAGAGGAAAAATTTTTGTACTTAATCGCATAGCTCTGAAAGAGCTAATAATGGATGAGTACCATCGTAGAAATTATGCAGGTCAACCAGGATATCAAAAAATGTTGACTTCTATAAGAAAGGTATACTTTTGGCTGGGTATGCGTAAAAACATTGCTGAGTATTTAAGTAAATTTTTGAAATGCCAACAGGTGAAGGTGGCACATCGGCATCCCGCAAGGTTGTTGCAGCCCATACCAATATCCGAATGGAAGTGGGAGGTCATATCCCTGGACTTTATTACAGGCTTACCCCAAACAAAAGGATTAAATGATTCAATCATGGTGGTGGTGGATAGATTGAGTAAATCTGAACATTTTATACCTATACAGTCTACATACAAGACTATACAGATAGCCGACATATTTATGAAGGAAATTTTTAGACTACATGGAATTCCAAAGACCATCATTTCAGACCGGGATGTTAAGTTTACTTCTGCCTTTTGGAAGACAATGTTTAGAGGACTGGGAACTCAAATAAACTTTAGTACAGCATACCATCCCCAGACCGACAGGCAAACAGAACGAGTAAACCAGGTGTTGGAAGACATGCTACGCATGTATGTCATGCAATAGCCAACTAAATGGGAAGATTATTTACATCTTGTTGAATTTTCCTACAACAACAGTTATCAGGAGTCCTTGAAAATGAGCCCTTTTGAGGTGTTGTATGATAGGCAGTGCCACACACCCATAAATTGGAGCAGTCCCAAGAAACAATTAATGCTGGGACCCGAGATGCTTGCTGAGATGGAATTGGAGGTAAGAAAAATAAGGCAAAATATAAAATTTGCACAAGATCGACAAAAGATCTATTGCCAATAAAAAGAGGTCTTATCAGGAATTTGAAGTGGGGGACCATGTATACATGAGGATGAAACCAAAAAGGAGTACTCTACGGTGGAATTCTTGTGCCAAGTTGGCTCCTAGATTCTGTGGCACTTTCCAAATTTTGGAAAGGGCAGGACCTGTAGCCTATCGGCTAGCTCTACCTAGTCACATTAGAGTACACAATGTGTTTCATGTATCTTTGTTGAAGCGTTATGTGCATGATGTGAAGCATATAATTCATTGGAAAAATATTCAGGTTGGATAGAAATATGAATCCTAATTTAAAGCTATAGATTATGATGGAAAAAATGACATAAAACATTGTGGTTGCAGGTAGAACCGGATGGCAAGTTCTTGGTCAAACTGCAACGCATACTTGAACGAAGGGAAATTGTACTCCGCAAGCGGGTTGTCACCTAGGTTAAAGTGAAGTGGAAGCACTTTGGCCGGGATGAAGCTACTTGGGAGGACGAAAAATTTGTGCAAGAAAGTTATCTAGAAATCTTTGTTGAGTTAGAGTAAAACACCGAGGACAGTGTTACTTCCAGGGGGGAAGTTGTGACAACGTCATTAAAGATAACTAGTGTTAACTAGTTACAAGACATTTATTTTTTTTATTTTTCTTTGTCATGAAAAGGAATTCAATTATTATTTTGTCTGAAAAATTATTTGACTAATAATTAATTATTAATAATAAATCAGTTGAGGGATTTTCCAAATTAAAAATGAAAAAAAAAATTGAATGGTAAATGTGCCAAGAACTGGAAATGGTGGGAGACAGTTGGAAACAATTACCTCTCCTCTGGGGAATAAGAGATTGAACCCGGTGAGGAGTATGGGTTCTGTTGAAAGGACAAGGATAGAGTACGGAATTCTAGAGCTAGTAGAGACCAGTGGAAGATACTCATAGAACCTTGAGCAAAATTATTTTTCTGGTTCTTACTGGACTAGGCATCTTGAGGTCACAGCAGAAAATTAATCCACTGTTAACTTGTACCACTAGACTTGGGCTCAGGGGCAGGAAGAGGACGTTATTGCCTCTCCTGATGGTTGGGAGGACCACAGCTTGGATTCCACTTAAGAGATAAGTAATACTGTGCTTTTTGAGTAATTTAATATTGGGATTGAAAGATTGTTCACAACTATACGAATGTGTAATTTTTGTTCTGTTTTGTTTGGAAAATATAAAATAATGTTAAGATAGGAAAATAAAATCTGTAGGTAATACTACTCTTTTCCTGATTATTTTGTGATACAACAGAAAATAATTCATTATTAATATTCAGTTCTTCTCTGATATTAACTCAAGAGACAGAGAAAGTTGAAAATATCATTTATCATTTTCATATTGAGAAAAGATGACAGAAGACCGAATTATACATAACATTTGTATACACAAATAAGATACGGTAGAAATATCGAAGAAAAAGAATATAAAGAATGCAGGAAGCTGATTATAACGAAATCAATACATTCATACATTTTTTTTCTTGTTAATTGTATATTTACATAAATATATATAAATTTAACAGATATGGCATAACATTCTACAAAAAATGCAACTGTAAATTCTTATATATAAGCAAATTAACCTGAATAGGGTAACGGAGCTGACGGACTGTTGACCCTAATTCCGAGTGCGTACTCAGATCCAAGGTATGTTGTCCTCAACCACCTAAAACCCAGATCTAACACAGACTTATGATTTTGGGCGGTCTAGACACCAAGCTAAACATAATCCACAGTGTAAGAAGGAAAACTATTTAAGAGAATTGATAAAGGGAACAAGTCTTATCCCAAGCAAGGGTAAGAGCAAAACTTTAAATATATTTCTATAACAACAAGAACTCTGGTAAGACCTTTTGAATTTAATTATATGCTGCATATAAAGAAATTTTTTGTAACTATAACACGGGAACTTTTACCATTAAAATAACAAACCGTTCTCAAACCAGAAATGAAAAAGGAAAATTACCATTTTCATTTAATGTATTACATTCAAGAGTTAAGCTGGTGCCAAATAGGCCTGAGCACCATACATATACATATATGTAAATAACAGTTGCTTCACCAGTTAAGACATATGAAATAATAAAACAACGTGTTGTAGCAGAGGGTTTCCAGGACAGTGCAAACACAAAGAAATAAGGAGAATACCCAAAACTCATTCTCCGGTCTTATATTGAATGAGAGATTCTCATATACAAAAGTATTATGACCTACTGTAAATTCCCTAAAAGGGTAAAACATTATAAATATAGGAACTCTGTCCTGTTCGACCTAATGAACTCTTTCTCACACAGACCTAAGGAAATAAAATACATCAAGCCGGAAATTCCTGTTGAAAAGAAGAAGGGAACTCTATCAATAATTTCTCCAGATCTTCGAGAAAAGAAAATAAAAGAACGAGTGTTAAAGAGAGAAGGCTATTGTACCATTGATTAGCTTGGAATAGACTTGCACACGAAGGGTCGAATCCAAGATGTCGAACCTCTAAAGCTTTTTACCCTCGGCAGAGGATAGTCTCACCACCTAGCGCCAGAGGCACAATAACCAACGGAGTTAGATACTGTCAAAGAAAATATACATTGCAAGAGAAGAAGTCTGAAACTTAAACAATTCAAACACAAAAACAAACATTATGCAAGTAAACAAGGAACCACACAGAATTCCTAAGTATTCGCAGTGGAAAAATTGGAAAGACAGCAAAATTGAGTTAAGTCTTACCAGTAGGCAAAATTCGGACCTCCGTAAAAACCAGCAACGCCTCATAATTTATGTCTATTAGCTTTCCGACTCAAAGCATAAAGGTTCAACACATGAACACCAGACCGAAGAGCATAACTCAGAAATCGGTGAGAAGTAAGTATAACAGGGCCATGACTCGTGCTTCTAACAGAGTCGAAGGGTAAGCGGAGCTAAACCCTCGGCCAAAACAAAAGAATCCATCACAATTCGAACAACTTACAAGCCATAAGTCAAGCAGAGTTAGGGTTTGGTGGAGAATCCAAGGCCACTCCCGCCCAAACCTTAGCCATTGATCAAGATGATTAACATATGGTGGAGATCATTGCCAGCGAAAAAGGTAATCGCTGGATCATGAAGCAATCAACCCATAGTACACTAAGAGTTAATGCAAGTACCGGCTCATAAATAATAGACTGAGTTGACAGTGAGTCCAGTCAAGGAGGCCGGATAATGTTATGAATTAACAATACAAGAAAATGCACAAGGTCGACACGTAGTTCATATTTCCATGTATATTTCCAAAAAAACTCCATGTGTAAACCCAACTAACGAAAGTTGCACGCATATCGAATGGAAAATTTATTTAGTTTATTACCAATGATAAATGTTGTGTTGGTGTAAGTATAATGTTGATTCCGCAACAAATTTTATAATGGTATTTATAAGAGCATGTGTTTATGTAAGATGATGGTTTTAACCATGTAGAATTTTTTTTTTTTCTTTTTAATGTTTATGATAGTGACTGTTACACTTTTATTTATGGTTTAGACTGAGTGAAATATTTTTACCACTTCTCCTTAGTATGGCCACTTAAAGTGAGATTATTGATGTTTTATAATACTTTTAGTTAAACAAACCAAAGGTGTATATTTATTTTTGTTTTTTATTATATTTGATGTTTTTTTTAATCAATTTTTTTAAGGGACATGTGTCAACTCCAATTTAAACACAAACATACTTATACATCTCTCTCATATTGGGTTGTAGAGTGATCTTCTCGACTCAACCAACATAGATCCATATATCTCTGGCTTTACCAAGCCTCAGGATGATCAAATCTCTCAAGATGCAAATCTCTTTTTGAGTGCAAACCTTGAGAAAATGTTTACACCTCATAAGATTTTATTCATCTTAGCTAGTAGATCTGGAGTTAGATGAATCTATACTAGTTTTTAGCAGCACACTAATAAAATATTTTAAATTTAAAAACTTTTTACTCTTTCTCTCTTTGGGCTCCCACACACACATATCCATAATTAAATCTATACTAGTTTTGAGCAACACACTAATAAAATATTTTAAATTTTAAAAAAAATTTACACTCTCTCTCTCTCTCTTTGGGCTCCCACACACACATATCTCTAATTTTTTCGTACATTTACAATATTCATATAATGAGTTTGTTAGATGAATCTATATTAGTTTTGGGCAACACACTAATAAAATATTTTAAATTTAAAAAACTTTTTACTCTCTCTCTCTCTCTTTGGGCTCACTCACACATATTCCTAATTTTTGCTTAAGATTGCAATATTCATGTAATGAGTTTTAGACATTTTTGCACCAATATTTTATTCTTAACTCAATCATTTTCTTTCCACTATAATTGAAGCAAGTCTTTGCATAAAAAAATGTATAGAAATAAGATGTAAATAACTATACCTACCAAGAGTTACCTCCCACCATTTTTTATGTTTTCCTCAACACTATGTAGGAGTAAAATTGTAAATGTGTAGTTTTACTAGTGGTTACTACCCACCAAAATCTATGCAAGTCCTTGTTCTCGAGCAAGCAATTAATTTATCCACTTCAATTCTCAATTTATTAATTCTTTCCAAAGCAACCCTATAAGATTTGATTTGCCTAATCACTAATAATAATTTAGCGTTGACTAATGCAAGTTAAAAAAATTTATGCATTTATTTGGTAAAACATAATTTCTACTTTGCAACACTTTGAATATGAACATTGAAATATTTTACTTATGGCTGACAATAAAATATTTTTTGTTATTTATATATTTTTGTTTTAAATATTAGATATAAACTAAACATAGAATGAATTATATGTTATGTAATATCAATAATATATTTTTTTGACAATTTCATATTAAGTAGCTAAAAAAATTACACCCTTTTTTGTAACTTATGAAAAATTAAAGTAAAATTGAAGTGCACATTTTTTGCTATTACTATTTTTAATTTATTAATGTAAATATTATTTTATTATTTTTAAAAATGAAAACATATAGTTAAATTATTTTTTTCAATTTATATAAAAATTAAAAATATTCCAGCAACAAAAAATAATAATAAGATAATTAATTTAGCTGTTAGTGATCTTTAGTTAAATCTCTATGATGTTATTCCTTAAAAATTAAAAAAAAAAAATTATTTGAAAAAATAAAAATAATGCAAAGAGTAGCATCTAAAAAATACAAAGAATTATATCTGGATAAAAATGTATAAAATTAAAAATAAAAATAAAATAATGCAAGAGTAGCATCAACAAATATTTTTGGCCCACATTTAAATGGACGTGACATTAACATAGATTCAATGGTGCCCCTCTTCTCAACTCGTTATCATACTTGACAGCCCCTTAAGGGACTAAAGAGGTGGCATAAATTAGATTATCCAAAACTTGAAAAGGAATGATTTCCTTTGATGGTTAAAAAAAAACAAGTTATTTAGCACTATTGAAGCTCCATAAAGCTCAAATCACTCAATTCATTTAACATGATTTAAAAAAAGGAGAAACAAGAAGTTTTTAACATTCAAGATTAAAAAAAGGGATGTTTATCTTTGGAAATTGTAAAGACACCCAGATAATATCTAATTATTGAGATATAAAATATATAGTTAGTCTTATATATGTTTTGATAACAAAGTGGGTACCTCTTAATTATACATAAGAGGTGGCAAAATATTTACATGCTAGTAGAGAATTAAGTTGAGGAACTTTCACCTAAATTCTCTATAGTAGTTTATGAAGCCATTGTATTAATTAATTGTTGATAAAAAATTGTCATTGATGTCAAAGATTGTTCAAGAAAAAGGGAATTCACTTTTATGCCACTCACTTAGCTCACATTTTTGCATGATATATATGGTTGGAAATCTTATCCTAAGACCTTACCAATGGTATATGGCACTCCCTCTAAATTCTCATGATTGAGGAGAGATTATTTTTGGAATTTTGATGCCTCATTTGGATACCCTTTCTTTGAATGCATTTTTACTCCATTTATCTAGCTAAAATGGAAGAATAACATATATGGTTGGAAATTTTATTATGAGACCTTTCCAATGGTATATAGGGCTCCCTCTAACACCTCACAATTGAGGAGAAATTATTTTTCGAATATTCTCTATACATTCTACTAGTTACACAAGCCAATCCAGTCAGTGGACAAGTCGACCTAGTATAGACACTAAATTCACTATAAATAGGTGCAAGAAGGGGCATTTCAACTCATTTTATCAAGAAAAATTTGGATCTGTTTAAGGAAGTACATAAAATAAGCGTTTCTAAGGTTCATAGCTCATGAACCAAAAATCAAGAAGAGTTGATGTCAAGTGGATTTCTTGGGGAACATTTTTGGCACATATTTAAATTTTTTTAGGCTTGTTTTAGGCTGATTTGAGGACCATCTTGTGGAGATGATTTCTTGGAGGAGAATAGTAGCCTTAAAGAAAATTGGATTGGATTCTTTCATCACTATATTTTATGCTGAGGTGTTTCTCTTGAAGGGCACAACTGTTAGGAACAAGGTAGATCCATATTGAAACGTATGTGAGAGGACCAATATCCCTAGTACAAGAGTCCATATTTCTCTTTCTTAAATAAAGTGTGGTAGGGTGGTGCAACGTAAGGGAGTTGTAGCTTCCTTTGTATTGAAGCCTGTAAATTAGGAGGTTGGTACCTCCTTCTAGCAGGTGTTGGTAAACTAAGGGTTGTAGCCTCCTTCAAGTTGTTACTTATAAACATTGAAACTATTTAAGATAAGTTTCATGCATAAAATGTTTTTTTTAGAAGTATTATTTGTATGTTGTCTCTAAAATTTTAAAAAACTGTTAAAATTTTCCAATATTTATTCACCCCTCTCTCAATATTGGTTATATTTTCAACAATTGGTATCAGAGCAGGTTACCTTTAGAACGGTCTAATCAATTGAAGGAAGGTCATGAATAAATATGGATAAAATGGAAGGCCTCTCTCTGAATACAGATCAGGTATTTGATGGAAATGATTATGCATTATGGAGCAATATCATGGAAATTCACCTAATGAATTTAGGAGTGGACCTCTAGATCTCTATTGTTAATGGCTACAGATTTCCAAAAAATCATTAACTAATCATGATGAGAAGAAACCATTTAGCTGTAATTCAAAGGATCATCATGTTATCACGTGTGGATTGGAAAAAATTGTTAATACCAAGGTGATGGGGTTCAACACAGCTAAACAGGTTTAGAATAAACTCAAAAGTCTTTATGAAAGAGATCAAAAGGTTAAATAGGTAAAGCTTCAATGACACAAAGAACAGTTTGAAAATCTCAAAATGAATTAATCGGAAGATATTGCAACCTATTTAATCAGGGTAGATGAAGTTATCAATTCCATAAAAGGATTAGGAGAACAATTCAAAGAATCCTTTATTGTACTAAAAGTGTTGAGATTGCTTCCTTTGAGATATGATGCCAAGGTATATGCCATTGAAGAAACTAGGCCTTTGAAAAAAATGACAATGTATGAACTACATGGAACCCTCATAGCATATGAAATGAGAATAGATACCAAATGGACATCCAAATAGAGAAGCGGCCTTTAAAGCCTCAAAGTGTTGGCATTGTTGTGTTGGCATTGATTTCAACAAGATCATGGTCATGGTCATACTTCTCACATGCATGTGTGATGGATGTTTTCATATTGGTTTGCATTGATGTATTGAAAATGAGATGGATGTGTTGGCATTGATGTCAACTCTTGAGGTCATGCACATATTTCAACCTAATGATGATGGAGGTTGATGGACCATGGTGTGTGTCGGTACGTGTTTTCTTTGATGGTTGACTCTATTGATGATGACACACTTGATGGGCTTGTCATGCTGATTGGATCGTGCTGCTATAGGTAGAGGATGTTGCTACATATTAATCATGCATATCTACATGTGATGGAGTCTATTTTTCATGTCACACTAATTGAGTTGCCAACTAGGTCTTCATTAGGTCTTCTTTTTTATTCCTATAAGGATGAATTTTTGTAGTGATTTGATGTCTTGATGATGTGCTACAGAGGTTGCATAGATGCTTTAGATGTATTGCGGCTTTCTCAAAGGTCTAATGGAGAGTGGAGGATTTGTTAGCACACTTGCCAACCTTTTTTGTTGGCCCTTATAGGTCAACTTGGTAGTGAAATTTGGGAGGCATGTTTGATCCACTTGCAAATGTGTTAGAGGATATGTTAGAGGTTTGGAAGCATGTACAGTATCTCAAGAAGAGGATGCAACAATTTTCATAGTTCCATAGCTGAAGGACTGATGTTTTACCTCAATTTTAGTCACATTCGCGGGCACATAAACCTATGGGAGCGACTAGAATCCTATTTTTGCATGGAGACAGTGCCAAGGGAGTGGTTATAGCTCCAGTTTAGTTCAGAAAATATCAAGGGATTGACTATGGGATTTCATGATATTTTCTCTGCATTCCTCGCGTTGTTTGGAAGTAAATTAGCTTGGAAATTCTCAGAGGCTTTCAGAATTAGTGAAAAGGGTCGCAAATGGTTTGAAAAGGAACTCTCATGATCTAAACATGTTTAGTGCACCAGTAGTGACCTTAATGGATTAATTTGGTCCAATATTTTCACCTTTGATCCTAGCCCCAAGCTCAATCCTGTCCTACATATTTAATATACTTGCATTGTCAGATTTGTGGTCGTTGATGGTGTTAGATGATGATTGTATGTGTGGAGAGAAGGCATAATAGAGATATTATGCTTCAGACCTTAAATATATCTTATATGCTTCAGTCCATGAGTGTTTATGACTAAATAATGTCCATATCTGACACATGATGCAGAATAGATCATAATTGGAGATGTTGGTGTAGAGTTTGAGTTGGAAAATTGTTTGTATGTTGTTGGATTATACGTTGGTGATACTCTCACACTTGTTTTGTAGGAGTTGTTGATGCATTTAGCACATAGCCATGTGTCTTATGATGTTATTTTTATTATACAACATTTTACTGTTGTGAGGGTTTGATAGCATTCATATTTGGTATTCAGATTTGATGCATATTTTTGGCCATAGTTTTCCTATATTGGAGAACACTTTGTTTATGGCGTTTATACTTGATTTGATGATGATGTCTTGTTGTTGAGAGCATATTTGTGGAGCTGAATTCTAGTTGAGCAGAGTGTCTTGGATCTAGTTTGAAAATACATGAAAGGAGGTTTCATGGTGGTGAGGTGCAGTGACTTCATGAGAGAGGAGCAGTGATAGCGAATCTTCAACGAAAGGAACAAGTTTCTCAATCTAGTGGTGGTTGGATAATATAATGGTAGTTGGGCAAGGATCGAATAATTGTGGTGGCCTTCCACGAATGGTAGTCCCTAGAGAACAAAGTATTCTGAGTTGATCTATAGTATCGATTCTCCTAGCCGATCAGAGTTAGAATTTTTATACGAGGTCAAGTCTTTGTGTTGATGGGAGTAAACACACTATGTAAAAGATCAATTGTTTGACTAATAGAAATTCATACCATAGCAACAACAACAAGGGTGGTTTTTATCCTGGAAGGGTTTCCACTAGAAATATTGTGTCTCATGTGTGATTGATGTGATGTGCATGTTGTTTTGTAGTTGCTTATGGTTTTTAGTTATTTTTATGTGATGCACATACTATGATTGTTAATGAATTGTTGCTAACGTATGAGTGATTTAGTAATTCATGAAGTAATAAAAGGAAAAAATTGTATATAGATCACACTACTAATTCACCCCCTTCTTAGTAGAGCTCAAAGGTGTCCAACAATTGGTATCAAAGCCAAGTGCTTGGTTGCATATTGATCTCTCAAGAGTATATCTAGGGCTTGTTTGCGAAAATTGATTTTATTTTTTTTTGAATGGTTATCCTCACTGCTACAAATTACAAGATATGACACAAAAATGTTAAATATCAATTATTATCTTGTGGATCTAATATTTGGAGAGTTGTATGTGAAGGTTGTGGGAAAGATCCAATTGCACATATTTTTTGCAGCAAGATGCAGAAGCATGGTGCATTATCTACAAGAATCTTCATGATGATGATATGAAGAGACTAGTGGGCTTAAAACGTCACACTAGAAGTTAATATCATGTCTTTAAAATGGATTATATGCATGTTGTAGGATATAATATCTCTTGATGAAATAAAATTCAACTCATCTTTTCCATCCTGATTTATTTTGTTGCAATATGATTAATAGGATTATGGTGTTTCCAAGGGTAAGAAAGGGTTAATTGTTAGTATGCAGGTACTACTAGTGACTTGCAGGGATGGAACACTCATCCTACATCCATTTTGTCATCACCATCCTCCTCCTGGACACCTCATACTTGTCTTAAATGCTGCCACAAAGATCATCTTGTTAGGGTCATTGATGGACATCATGAGCATGTATTTTTGTGCAAGTTGGCCCTGTGAGGGGCGTTAATCTTGGAAAAAGGCCTCACACATCCTTCATACACCCCCATATACCTTCTCCCACATTCATAACACTTTTATTACCCTCGGGATGCTCTCAAATCCAATCATGTAGAAAAACAAGGCAATCCTATAACAAAACAGGGTATCCTGTAGCATTGTCTAAAATTGGCCAGATTTGATCTAAGATCTTTATTTTTTCATTTTTGAATTTAATAATGACCTCCAAACCTTGAATCCATGATTGGGTAGGCCCAAAGACCACTTTAGACCCATCCTTCCTTCGTTGCAAGTACAAAACAAGAAGTAGAATTAGGAGGCATATTTCCACATTTGAATCACAATGAGTATTATTTTACGCAATGTGTAAGGATCATGCTACTAAAATTAAAATAATCTTACACTTAGTGATAGGAAGGGAAACTCTTCAATACAAATAGATTAAACTTATATTTTGAAGTTACATTCTTAGATTTCCTAGTCATGCATTGTAGATCAAATTCATTTTTCAAAGAAATTTGCAATTAGAGTAATGATTTACATTCTCCAAGTAGAATATGGACTTAATTGTTTTGCAAGAAGAATACCATGGTTCATTTATGCAATTAGTACAATATTTTCCTTCTTGTAGTTACAATTAGTATTTATATTTTATGAATGTCACTTTCATTTATGCAAATACGATAATGTTCACCTCCCTACAACTAGGGTAGGCTTTTGTCTTTTCATACAAATTATATTTCTATCTAGTTGGATGAGTGGTATTTTCGTACCTTGATCTTATTTAAATAAATAAGGTGACAGAAGTATAGCTTGACCTACTATGCATATAGCACTACCACCTCTAAGTTTGTAAAAACCTCAAGTTGATAATTTAATTTGGTAGCATTGGGAGTTGTATCATTCTTGCTGCAATATCAGGGCTCGCCACTTTTTTGCGTCGATGTTGGTGAGGTGTCCAAGTAGGTATTGTTTATAGTTAGAAGTTGTTTATCTTTTTTTCTGTTTTTGCATCAGTTTTATTTGAAAAATAAAAAACATAGCAACTTCTTTCATGTCTCCTTGGAGTAGGGATAATCAAGGGAAATTCCTACCAAAAACCCCCACCCCTTTAAGCATCCAAGCAACATTCTTCTTTGGTCGCTGTCAACTTCCCTCTCTAACTACAAGGGAAGTTAGAAAACCCTCTAGGTGAGTAACCTAAAAAAATTTAGCGACCCATAGTGGAGGAATACCCATCTCACCTACACAAAGCATGGATGAAAACAGACAAAATGAGCTCTTTCCTATTCGAGAAACCAATGGGGAATACAAAACGAAGAATATAAGCCATGTTTCCCTTTCAAATTTCCATGGCTTAGTCTCTGAGGACCTTGGCATGTTCATGTTTGAATTTGTTGTTGTATGTGGGACTTATGACTATACGTCTAATGAACAAAAGTTGTTTCCATCCACCCTCGAAGATGCACCCTTACGCTAGTTTATGAGCTTACCTGGAGGCAGCATCACCACCTAGGCACAAACGCAGCAAGCATTTAATTAGAAGTGCAGGGATTAATTTATGTCTAAATAAACAAAGGACGAAATATTTAGGATGACCCTAGGACCAGATTAATCCTTACAGGACTATGAGGAAATATTCTAACTCAATTGCAGGAGGGCTAATTGTACCCTTGACCCTGAGTCACTCAAGCTAGTACTTCTCTGAGGGATCTAGGAGGATGTAATGGAGAAATAAATATGTTATTTGGAGGAGACATTTACCATCTTCCTTATTATGACATCAAGGCAGTATTCAAGAATCATTCTAGGGTTTCTATAAAAAAGGGTAGGTCCACTCAAGGCATGGTCGGCTCATATTCCTCTGCATCAACCATCAAACATGAGATAGGGAGAATGTTGGAGTATTTCAAGAGTGAAATGTTACATACCTTTTCCCTACAGATGGAAACTATGTAGATTAAAATAAAGCGAGAGGAAGCAAAAAGGGCACTATCTATCTTTTTCCCTAGATGCACGAAGAGGCATCCTATAAATGAATTCCCAATGAACACCATAGAAGTATGCTCTACCTTTGAGAAAAGGCATGAAATAGATAAATTTCCCTCTCTTATAGGCCTAAAATTTATATACCAAGGGGCAGAATATGGTTCATAGCAATTCTGTTTCATCAACCAGAGGATTCCCCAAGGCCCTCGGCCATATCATTAAGGCATGCAAGGTGAAAATTATCCTCCTTATAATCTGAATCAGAATGCACCTTTCCAACATTGGTACCCTTCAATGCATCCATCATGGTCCATGCCATATCCTTGGTCTTATACTCCTCAATATCCTCCTCATCCTATCGACCCACTTTTCTAGCCATATCCACTTCAACATCCTCAATAGGGAAACCCCTCACAAGGATGGAGGCCTCAAGCAGCCCAACCTCCTTCTTTAATGCCTTCTTCTCAACCTTAACCACAACCCCCTCACCATAACCCACCTAAGAAACCTTAAATTCCTTTACAACCCAATCTGAACCCAAACAATAAGCAAGCACATTAGGTTTACATTGGGGAGACATCCTGTTATGCTTATGATGTGGAAATCCAAGAGATCAACCTTCGATCTGGGAAATTACTTCCAAACTCTCACCCACCTTATCCACCTGAAGAACTTGAAGAAGAGAAGGAAGATAGTACCCCTCAAGGCATTGTACCTCCCTATCCTGAAAGGTTGGTCCAACCTAAACATAACACCCCAGAAGAGGCTAAACTTCTGGGATAACTGAAGAACTTTTGTTTCAAAATACCCCTTCTTCATGTCATCAAATATCTCCCCATTTAAAATAATCTTATCAAGGAATCATTTTTTAAAAGTCCTAGGAGAATAATAAGAGATTCCCCCACTATAAATTTTGTTGGGTTGTTGTCTGATCTAATGCTTGGGAGAGTGATCTTGCCAAAGTACTTGGATCTTGGTATCCCAGTGGTGTATGTGCAAATTGATAGCTTTATGGCCCCTAATACCTTGATTGACCTTGGGGCTACAATCAATTTATGACCAAGGAAACCATGTTCAAGTTCAAATTCCAAAGGGCCTTAAGGAATACCACTAAAATGTTGCAACTTGCAGATAGATCCATAGTAGCTCTTGGAGGAGTTGTTGAGGATTTGATGGTCTGCATCGAATCTTGGGTGTACCCCACAGGTTTCCTTGTCATCCAGCCTAAAACCAAGTTTAATTGTTACCATGTCATCCTAAGAAGACCTTGGTTGGCCATTTTTTATGCCTAATTATTTGCAAGGCCGGGAACATGACCATAAAGAATGGGCATCTATAAAAACATCTTGTGTTATACCCTCTTGCTCAACATTCTATTGCGCATGACTTTCCCTTGTGGTTAGAGGACAAGGAAGAAGAAGAGTTTTATCATACATCCCTATTCATATTCTTTGCACTAGACATCGTTGTAGGAGGTAGGCATCTTGATGAAGATGACCTTATTGACCATATCTTACAGAATCAACCTCCCACTTCCATGCGAGTTGATGAACTGGTGAAAGAACCCTTGGAAAATTTTGAGAGAAATCCATGGACTTATCTGTGATCTGTTGACCCTGATCTAGATCATACCAAGGTTATGTATATTATCCCATTCATAACTCTAAAGACAAACCCCTCTCTCTCAGTCGAGCAAGAAGAGTAACTATGCATTGTGCTAATGCAACATCTTGATTTTTTTTCTTAGGATTATAAGGAAATGAAAGGGGTGCATCCATCAATTTTTACTCACCATATATACCTTAAGGAAGGATGAAAACTTGTGCGTGAACCACAGAGGAAAATGAATCATGCCCTTAAGGACATTTTAAAAGAAGAGCTGAAAAATTCGTTTGAAGCAGGGTTCATATACCCTATTTCATATCGTGAATGGGTGTCCCCCCTTGTCATAGTCCCCAAGAAAAAATGGAAGTGGAGGATCTGTGTTGATTACCAAGAGCTTAAGAAGTCTACAAAGAAGGACCATTTCCCTTTGCCTTTCATTGACCAATTCCTATATATCCTTGTAGGGAATAGATTATTTTTCTTCCTAGATGGATTTAGTGGGTACAACCAAATACAAATTAGCCCTGAGGACCAAGACAAGACCACATTCACATGTCCTTGGGGTACCTTTTTTCTATAGATTCCTTCCATTCGGTTTGTGCAATGCTCCTGCTACCTTCCAGAGGGAAGTTTTGAGTATCTTTGTTGACCTTGTTCATGACACTGTTGAGATATACATGGATGACTTCACTCCTTATGGATTTGAATTCCAAGGATCTCTTTCTAATATATGTAAAGTATTAAATAAATTCATTGAGATGAATCTTTCATTAATTCCTGAGAAATGTGATTTTTTTACGAATGCAAGGACTATCATAGGCCACTCCATATCTAAGGAAGGGATACAGGTTGACCCAAACAAATTTGGTATCATTAAAAGGGTCCCTATCCCTAAAAGAAAAAGGGATGTTAGAAGCTTCCTTGGATAAGTTAGGTATTATAGAAGGTTCATTAATGACTTTAGTAAATTTCCTTCACCCTTGCATGGAATATTGGTTAAAGACTCATACTTCTATTGGATAGAAAAATTTCAAGAGACCTTTGAATTACTAAAGGAGAAGTTGACCATTGCACCCATCTGTAGGGGTCCCAATTGGCCATTTCCTTTCCACATTCACAAATATGCATCAGATAAATTTGTAGGAGAATCCTCTGGACAGGTGGAATAAAAATTTCCCTATGCTATATATTTAATTAGTAAGAACCTTTCTAAGGTTTAACTTAACTATATAATCAATAAAAAAGAACTCTTGGTTGTGGTGCACTCTTTGAAAAATTTTAGGCATTATATCACTAGATATCAAAATTTTGTTCACACTGATCATGCAGCCATTAACTATTTAGTGAATAAACCTTATGTCAATGCCAAAATCGTTAGATGGTTTTTACTATTGTAGAAATTTGATTTAACTATTGTTGACAAAATAGGGAAAGAGAATGTGGTTGCAGATTTATTTTCAAGACTAACCTTGCCTACAGGAAATGAGGAGATGGTAGATGATCAGCTTCCAGATGAATACCTCTTATAGATTGATTAATATGTAGTGTTGTGTGGGAGGGTGGTGCATGGAAGAAATGTGTGGGGAATTTTATGCATAGGTACAGAATATACAGAAAGAGAGTTTATGGTCCTTGATCCATGTAGTTGTTTCCTCAAAACCAAGTGCCAGGTAATTCGTAAATCAAATTTGGTCCAGTTTTTTTTTTTTTTTTTGCAATTCGATATCAAATAAAAAAATGGACATTGACATGGTGGTGGGGACCAACTCAATTATCAAGTTTATCTTTGATAAAGGTAGTTGAGCACGTCTTTACATAATATTTATTTGTAATTATCCTTGCACAATAATCTATTTATAGTTATTATTGACAATATCTAAGCTAATTGTCATGATGACAATTAATTCATATTTATTTTATATCATAAATTTGTATCTCTTATGACACGTTCAAGCCAAAGGATGTTTGTTCTATGAAAAAACCTTGTAGCTACAAACTAGCTCCACAATTTTTTTTGATAATTCAATTTTATTTGAAATAAAGCTTACTATTTGGAAAATTCATTAATTAAATCAACATTCCGATGAATTTCCCATTACAATTTATGCATAGTCATGATAACACTTGGACTTCCAATGCTAAATGCATCATATAAAATGTTTACAGATTTGTTAATAAACCTAATGTTTCCAGTTTTCCAATCTTAACCTGTAACAACATCCTCGTGCTATGAAATTCAACAATGTTGAATGCATATGGAGATACGGAACATTAAGAGGAAAAAATTATGTTCCTTGCTCTGCACACCCATTCTCCTTCAATTGTTACTATTACTCATGTGACAATTGTTACACATAACACTCTCAATAAATAGAAAATGAAGATACCAAAGCCAACGTTTACGAAAATTAATGGAAATAAATCTCGAAATTCCAAAATCATCTTGTCCATTTACTCCACACTTTGCTCCTGCTTTAATATCATTGATATACCTATCATAAGAAACAAAAATTTATGATATAAAATAAACATGAAATACCTGTGATCATGAAAATTACCTAAGAGCTATCAATAATAGTTGTAGATAAAAAAATGTTCAAGGACAATCGCAAATAAATATTATGTGAATAAATTTTCAACTACCTTCCACAATGAATTGACTTAATGGTTGAGTCAGTCCCCACCTTTATGTCGATATCGATTCTTTTTATTTAATATCGGACTACAAAAAAACTTGAACCAAATTTGATTTATGAATGAACTGACACGTAGTTTTGAACATTACGGTGCAAATCTAACTATCACAATGTGTTCAAGCCAATTGCATGGAGACCCATACATTCCCCTGCATATTTATTTCGTTTACCTACCTCCCGCACAATACAAAACCCAAATATTTGAACATAGAGAATGATGGCTCTAATCATAATATGAAATACTAGACAAAAAACTATCGTGATACACCAAAGTATTCCTGAACTAATGCCACTAACAACAAATTAATATTTTGTGCCATTAGATTTATGTTTAATGTTTTGAAGTCAGTTGATTTTGGTAACAAAAATGATAATATCGCACATAGTGGAGATTTCAAAAATTTCAATGCAAAGAGAAATAAACATTACAATTCATTCAAAATAAAAATCCAACGCATTCAAGCAAGTTGCACAAAGCAAGGAACAAAAACTCTCTTCCAGAATATTTTGTACCTACGTATACATTACCTCAAATAGTTAACCAACATATACAATGTATCCAAAAACCAAAATATTTAAACATAATGTGAAATACTAGACAAAAAGCTATCGACATACACTAAATTATTCTCCCAACTAATGCCACCAACCATGAATTAATAGTTTATTCCAGGGTTGGCATCGCATAAAATCACATCCCAATTTCCAATTGAGCTTAAACGACATTTCCAACATGTACGAGTATCAATAACAAGGAACATCATACTACATTTCTCTAAGATAGACTTATCCCTTTTTCATGACATGCCACTTCCAAAACCTTGATTTGTCATCAATAGTGAACTAATATTGTCTCCCAATGGCTTTATGCTCCTAATTTTGTACTTTTCATATGATAATTAGAAATTTGATTCAGACATTATTGAAATTTGAGGATGTGATTTTATGCGACCTTAGCTTTAGAGATAACAGTTTATGTAAGGAAATAGAAGCTCCAACAATACTCCCAACCATTAAATACATTTTTCAAACAGTAAAAATTAAACACTCTATTATTCCAAATATGCATTCGATTAGTTAAAGTTCCTATCAATATGAGTAAATGAGTTATTTGTATCACTACTGATTGTTAATTTTTTTGTAGCTTGGGAGGTACTCCAAGCCCTAGGGTTTAGGGTTTGGATGGAAAAGCGCCACAAGAGTCACTTATGGGTTTGGAACCCAAGCATGGGGTTTTTCACCCATCGGTATTTGGGACAAAACCATGAATAATTTTAGCATGAGAAAATTTGAGGTGATAGAGCTTGGCGTGGCAATTCCAACGCTTCAAATATCACTCAAATTAGAGCTATAGAACTTGAGTTATAAATTTTTGAAGTTGACAATTAATTTTTGGACAAAAAATTCATGTCGGCTTGGTCCAAAATTCATGTCTCCTCATCTAATTCGTGTAGTCCTCTTATGTGTATAAATAAGAGGTGAGATGGAGTCATTCTACTCATCCAAGTGTGCAACATCTCATAGATTTCTCTCTAAAATTTGGTTGAGCTCAAGAGAAGGAAGACGAAGGAGTTAAAGGCTTGTTTGGGCAAGAAAACATCTGTGATAACGTCAAGTTGCTACAGGAGGTATGCCACATGCCTAAAGGAAAATCTCAACATGATTTAAGGTGTTTCTCTTTACTATTTTGGGTCCAAGTTTGAGCAAGTAACTAGGCCAAAGAGTAGTGTTAAGTTTGGGTTGTTTTCATGCAGATTAGGGTGGAATACTTCATGAACTTGTAGGTCGAAAATTCCTGTGGTAATTATAGTGGTATGCAGGGTTGTTTGGGTTAGTTTTGGAGGGTCGTAAGGCCATACTCCTACAACATATCTATCATACAGGTAACGTAGGACATCAGCATCACAAGGGAGGTAAGTCGCACTTTTATTAAGGACTATTTTAGCATTTAGAGGTGGTTTTTAGGGTACATGTCGATGCCCTAACCAGAGTTTCAAGACTACAACAGTGCACCAGCACTCAAGTATAGGTATGAGGATAATTTGATGTTGAGATTGTTGCTAGAAGATTAATTTTTACATGCAGACTGTGGAAGCCAATTTGGAGGATTGATTCAGTGATCAAGAACCTTCATTGGAGCGGATCTTGCAATCATTGTATTGGGTGCCATTGTTCTAGTGGAGGGCAGTGTGTTGGCTACCCAAAGTATCCCTAGACAAGAAATATTGAAATGATGAAAAGAGTTGAAGTTTGGGTGAATATTGGTGTTGAAAGTGCAGCACTTTGATGGACAAAAGTGATTGCTAGCCTAGAAAATTAAAGCTTGGGAATTGGCCATCCTAGAGAGAATATTGGATCAACCCATGTACATGCAGCAAAAGTGACTTGCAGCAGTGTTAGGTGGCATCCCTCCTGGAGTCTCTATGTCTTGTACTTTAGAGGAATAAGGGGAAGCTAGGGAGAAGTACAGGAGTGAAGGACCAACAAGACAAGATACGACATAGACGTTGTAGCGAAGTTTGTCAGTGTATCTTGTATTCCATATATTGTTGTATTATTAAGTTTGGTTTAATATAGCAAATATTGGGTTGTACATTATTGTACAATATTTGTTAAAAATTGTGTACACTTGTGCATGTGTGATTGACTACTATATATTTTCCATTGTGAAAAGTATTTTTGGTTGAGATTCTTGGTTTGGTAGCGTCAATGATTTTAAGACTCTAACCTAGACCCAAGATCATGGAAATTCAACATAGTATCATAGCGTGTCTGAGATACTTTGGAAGCCATTGAATTAGAGTTGTGTGCAGCGAAGTACATCGTGAGAGGGATTTGGTCACATTGTAAGTGAAGGGCTCACTACAATGTCGAAGTTGCAAGCAGGTCTTTAGTATGAGGACAAGTTGGAGGGGTTGTCCAACTATAGTCCTTGGAAGGAAAGGATCAGGTTGGTCTTGTAGGTCAACAAGATCTGGGAGTTTGCCGATAAAACCATCAAGAAGAAAACCAACCCTAAGGAGCTAGAAATATATGAATATTTGGATATGAAGGCGAGAGTGATCATCCTAGATGGTGTGAAGGATGCCCTAATACCTCATTTTTCTGGGAAGAACACAGCACACGAGATGTGCACAGATCTTCAGAATCTGTTCTAGAATAATAACGAGAACTGGGTACTGGTATTGGAGGATAATTTGAAGTCTGCCAAGATGATAAAGGGTGAAGGAGTGACTTCATATCTGACGAGATTGTCTCAGTTTATAGATGACCTTATTGTCGTCGTTGTGACTATTTTAGATGGAGATATGGTCAGGATTTCCTTGAAAGGTTTCACTGAGGAATGGAATAACTTCATCAAAGGGATCATTTCCAGAGAGAAATTTCTAGATTGGAATAAGCTATGGGATGAATTCATTCAGAAATATTTCAAGATGAGGATCTTCATCCAAAAAATAGGGTAGATGAGGACGTGGCACTTACAGCACGAATGAAGGGTAAGTAGAAGAAGGACTTGAGTAAATTCAAGTGTTTCAAATATGGTGAGATGGGCCATTTTTCGTCAAGATTTTTTATGAAGAAGAAGGTAGATTATGAGAAGAGGAAATAGAAGAAATTCACAAGTGTTTCCACTTCAGCTGAGATAGATGATCTCACCAAGAGATTGGAGGAGGAGGACTTTGCTATGATCTCTCATTTCTCACAGAGTACCATCAATGAGGATGGATGGTACGTGGAAAGTGGTGTGAAGAAATAAATGACAGGGTCACAGGAGTTTTTTTATACTCTAGTTGAATGGGACTCAAAGTTGCACATGGTGTTGGGCGACAAGAGTTAGTTGGAGATCCAAGGATCATGTGTTGTGACATTCAATATGGAGATAGGATGAGTGATGCGGGTCCAGGACATACTATTTGTACCAGGACCCAGATATAGCATTATTGATGTCTTGATGATCGAGAATAAGGGGTTTAAGGTCATTTTCCAAGATGGCAAGGCAAGACTTACACTTAGAGTCTCTAGATATGACGGGATTGTTCTTGGAGTTAGAGAGCACGGTCTCTATAGGTTGACGGGAAACCTAAGGATCATGGAAATAAGAAGGAGGTGGAACAGGTGCAAGTTTCATAGAAGCAGGTGCAGGTGAAGGCTTCAGAGGGGCAGTTACGGGTTCCAGTGAAGAAGGTCCAAATTCTAGAGGCTTAGAGGGAGTGGAGTTCTAGATGGATCTTGTAGGTTCAAGGTAGAATTTCTAGCTCAAGAAGAGCATTTGGTCAGTGGGGAGAAAGGATGCACCTACAACTACCAAGAAGGAATCATGGAGATATTTTAAAGCGATACAGGAGAATAAGAAGTAGGATCCTTCCAATGACAACGACACTTCCAAGGGAGGTGTACTTCATGCTTCAGGGATTCTTGCAGTGGTGAGCGCCAAGAGTTGGGCGAGTGTTGTTAATAGTGACGACGATGACGAATTACATCCTAGTCTTGGAAGTAACTCACTCACTAAGAGGGAGTGTTGACATTTGAATAGCTTGGGATGTACTCCAAGCCCTAGGGTTCAGGGTTTGGAGGGAAAAGCGCTACAAGAGTCACTTGTGGGATTGGAACCCAAGCATGAGGTTTTGCACCCATCATGATTTGGTCCAAAACCATGAATAATTTGTGCATGAGAAAATTTGAGGCGATATATATTGGCGTGATGAATCCAACGCTTTGAATATCACTCAAATCAGAGCTCTAGAACTTGAGTTATGAATTTTTGAAGTTGACAATTAATTGTTGGATAGACAAGTCATGTCATCTTTTTCCAAAAATTCATTCATATTCATATAATTCGTGGAGCCCTCTTATGTGTATAAATAACAGGTGATATGGATTCATTCTACTCATCCAAGTGTGCAACATCTCATAGATCTCTCTCTGAAATTTGGTCGAGCTCATGAGCAGGAGGATGAAGGAGTTAAGGGCTCGTTTGGGAAAGAAAACATTTATGATAAGGTCTAGCTACTACAGGAAGTAGGTCGTTGGCCTAAATGAAAATATGGGCATGATTTAAGGTGTGTATCTTCATTGTTTTGGGTCCGAGTTTGAGCTCGTAACTAGGCCAAAGAGCAGCGTTAATTTTGTGTTGTTTTGGTGCAGATTATGGTGGGATACTTCAAGAACTTGTAGGTCGCAAATACATGTGGTAATTATATTGGTACGCATGGTTGTTTGGGTTAGTTGTGGAGGGTCATAAGGCCATACTCCTACAACATAGTTATGGTACAGGAAACATAGGACAGCAGCATCACAAGGGAGGTAAGTCGGACTCTTATTAAGGATTGTTGTAGTGTTTAGAGGTGGTTGTTAGGGTACATATTGATGCCCTAACCAGATTTGTAGGACTACAACAGTGCACCAACACTCGAGTATAGGTATGAGGATAATTTGATGTTGAGATTGTTGCTAGAAGGATCATTTTTACATGCATCCTATGGGATCAAATTTTGAGGCTTGATTTGGTAATGAAGATCCTTTATTAGATAAAATATTGTAGTGATTATATTGGGTTCCATTGGTCTGGTGGAGGGCACTGTTTTGGCTACCCAAAGTAGCCCTAGACAAGAAATCTTGAAATGATGAAGAGAGATGAAGGTTGGACACTTTGATGGAAAAAAATGATTTCTAGCCTGGTAAAATGGAGCTCGGGAATTGTCCAGCCTAGAGAGCAGATTGGATCAGCTCATGTCCATGTAGTAGAAGTGACTTGTAGCAATGTTAGGTGGCAGCCCTCCTTAAGTCTCTATGTGTTGTCCTTTGAAGGACTAAGGGGTGGCTAGTGAGTAGTATGGGAACGAAGGAACGACAGGACAAGATACGCCATAGAAGTTGCAACGAATTTTGTCATTGTATCTTGTATTCCAGAGACTGTTGTATTATTCAGTTTGGTTTAATATAACGAAAATTGGGTTGTACATTATTTTTTTTAATTGTTTATACTTTTGCATGTGTGATTTACTGTTTTATATTTTATGTTGTGCAAAGTAGTTTCAGTTGAGATTCTTGGTTTGGTAGCGTCAAAAATTTTAAGACTCTAACCTAGACCCAAGATCGTGAAAATTCAAAACTAATAGCTTCTTTCCTCACTCTACTAACCATTTCAAATGTTTTCAGACTCATTTCCCTATATATTCACCACTTACCACTAGCATGCGTCTATAACATGTTAAAAAATAGTTGTATCAAAGATAAAGCTGACATCTACATTTTTTATCATCCCAATGCCTATCCTCTAATTAGTAGAAAACACAGTTGCAGGTAAATATCAATATTTTCAGCATTCAATTCACCAAATACGTGATATACTAGTAGTAGTTCAAATTGTATCAGTAGTCTTCTACTGATATACCCAATGATGCCAATGAGGATACAATTAACCTGGATATTTGTAAAGTTCATACATTGTACCGAGTACCGATGTGCGGATGAAGTGAGGGGGTCACACAATGTATCAAAGTTTCCTTTCCTTTCTTTGCACACATGTTCTACCACACAACACCTCTTCCTTAGGTGCTTTAAAAAGACACTTAATTGAATATTCGATAATTAGTATTTAATTCACAAATATAAAAAGTTAGAGTGGGTGTGCGGAATAAATTTTTCGATGGGAAATTTATGCAGAAGAATGAAAAATTTTGAATGAAAGTTTCAGTTACACTACGAATTAAAGTTTTTGTTCCTTGCTTCGCGTTCTTGTTCTCCCTCATAAGACTCCTTTCTTACACACATCAAAAAGACATTTCATTTAATATTATATACTAATTTTATGCTTAAAGTTTAAATAATTTCATCTCTGCAGAATAAAATCCCCTATGCAACCCTTCATATGGGAGAGACATGTGGAAAAGGAGGACCAAAACATTGCGGGAAAAAGTCTCTATTCCCTACTTCGCACACCCGTTCTCCCACACAACACTACTTGTTCACACGCACTAAAAAGACACTTAATTTAATATTTCATAATAATGATAATAAGAATTTAATCCAGAAATGTGAAGAAACACACATAGTATTTTAAAACCTTGAATACCAAGATTCATTATTTCTAGTTTATAAACCACTTTTTCTTGTTTTGAAAACTGCACATCCCACATCGATCCACCAAACATTACAAATTAAAGATTTTGTTCCTAGTTAAATTAATTTGTTTCTGTGGAATAAAGTTCCCTTTGCACCCTTGTTCTCCCACACATACCCCATCCTACGCACATCCTTCATTCCACACAGATTCACAACTCTATGTAATTGTTTTCCCGCACAGCTAAATCTGTACAAACTTTAAATGGAAAATAGTTTAAAATGAAATAATAAGAGATAAACACATTGTAAATGCATGTCTTGTTGTTAGTGTTAGAGAACTAACTAAAGAAAAACCCCACCCACGCTTGCATAAAGGACCTGCTCAAAGCATTCTATCAATGTCATTGTCAAAGCACTCACCGACGAAATTCCCACTCACAAAATTAACCTTTTTTTTCATTTTAAAATGATTTGTCAAGCATCCACGAGGCCTTGGATAGACGGTGATCATGTGCTACGTTAAGGCACTCCTTTATGTGAAGTCGTCGGTTTAATTCCCCACCCTGATCGGGGTGACATATTTGACATGAAGATGTAGTCCTTCCAAGCTTACAAAAAAAATAATTTTTAAAGCACTGAAAAATACCAAAAATAAATCACCCTCCACTATGGGAATTATTTCACATCAAGGCTCACTCAGCCAATGGAAAATTATAAATAACCTTTCCAAAAAATAGAAAATTATTTTTGAATTTACTGAAAATTAGAAATATTTAGCATTTTCCAAAAACTTTGGTTAAAATAGCAAAAACGCAACAAAATAATGCAAATTGAACAAACTTTTGCTGTGAAGCAAATGCTATAGTCCTCAGTGAGGCAAGATAACATTATTACCTAATTAAATTAGTTACATTAAGAAAAGGATTTAGTATTTTAAATATACCATAATATTATATGTTTATCTCAAAGAAACTTTTACAATAGTTGATCTAACAATATAAAATTGGAGGCAATCAAAACTTTACAAATTTTGTCAATTCCATTAAAGTGATGCATTTCCTCTAATTTAATTATTGTGTTGGGTAAATCTAAAAAATTTAAGCAATAAATAGACTACTTTCTTATGAAACATATAGAAAATAAATGGACCACTTTAATCAGCTCTGAGGAGAAAGGCGGGAAATCCAAATTTTGCAAGGCTTTGAGGAAACATGGCAGTTATAGGAGGGAGGGGGGCAGAGCTCTGCTCCCTTCTATCATAATATTCTGATTGACATAGGAAAAAGTATCCAAGGGGAGGCTGAAAATTATTCTAGTAACTCAGGAAAGATTGTTTCTGCAACCAGTCAGGCTCAAGCGAAAAACATGGAGGTAGTTAGCACAAATCTTGATACATGAAAAGATGTAGAGGCAACAGAGGAAAAGTGGTTTGAACCATCAATACCAAAAGGAGGTTGTAGAATTAAGTCAACAAAGACACCAAAATTGGTACTGACAAACCCGCAAACCCAATACCACAAGGAACACATGAAGACATATACGTTAATTTGCAAATTTATGGGGATCTGGCCCAATGAGAAACTTCTCATATCTTAGATAACGTATGTTTCGAAATCCAAAGGGGAGGTAGACCTTCACCTAGGCTCTAAAGGTTTTTTTTATGGCTTTATTTTCTAACCTTTAATATGGGGATATAATATTCCAAGGAGACCCCTACTTCTTATCATTAGCAGACTTATACATGTGCCCCTGGAACGAGAACGTCACCCCAGAACAAGAAACCTTCACATTTGTCATGGCATGGATTGACTATATTTTTTATCACTTTATTATTGGCTCCCAAAAATCCTTGAAGCTATAGGTAATTCCCTAGGTCTCTTTCTCAAGATATCATAGGCAACCCAGCAGGGAAATGCACTTTGTATGCTTGAATCTGTGTGGAAATGGACATCTCTGGATCCCACCCTGAGGTGGTTACACTCGAGTTCCAAGATGACATTTGAACCCAGAGCATTGACTATGAACGGATCTCGTTCCGATGTCGGCCATGCCATGAACATGAGCACCTTATTAGAGAATTCCCACTAAATGCTAAGCATGAGCAAACCAAGCCCGGTCTAGAAGGATATATTGATGGTTTCACAAAATTTGGATCCAAGGGGAAAGCGGGAAGGATACAAGAACAGTGAATCTTTAATGTCCCCTAATAATAATAATAATAATAATAATAATAATTAATAATTAAATATAATTAAATAAATAATAAACAATAAATATAATATAATATTGGTAAATAAATAATAAAAAATAAAGAAAAGATAATAATAGTAAATAAATAATAAATAATGAAGAGAATATAATAATGATAAATAAATATATATTTCAATAACAACTGCTAATGGAGGCGGACTAGGTTTTTTCTCAGAGACTGACGGGTGAGGGTTTTTGCAACAAGGCTCAAGGGTTCATGCTAGAGGGCGTTCGGTGGCCGCGTTGCTGCTGTGGCCCCCTTATTTCTTCTGGTTCGATGAGGCTGGGATGCTCTCTTTGAGTCAGTGGATCGGCATATGATGATAATCGCAGGGGCTGCTTCTGCCCAGGTTTTCACATTTGGTTTCTGCCCAGAGTTGACGTTGTTTCGCAGGTGAGGTTGCTGCCCAGTGAAACTCCCACTAAGTTTTACTATTTCAGAGTCTACCACCGTTGCTGCTGCACCTTTTTCATTTTTGCGTGTAGCTTCAACGGCATTGGGTTCGTTTTCTTGCACATGTGGTTGGTGGTTTGGAGCCTTCGTTTCCCTAATGCAGCTCGTGGGCATGGATCTGCTCAGATTATTTGGTTCAGAGCCTTAGCAGCTGAGCTTGTGGTCTTTAGTTGCTGAGTTTGCTTTCCTCTCACCATTTTGGTCATGGATCCTTGCTACCCATTATGGGTTCTTGAATTCCCTTGTCGGTTTGTGAGGGTCTCGGTTCCTGGTTTATTTTGGTTTCTTTCTTTTTTCTTAGCTAACCCTACTTTTCGGGGTTTTTCTCTTTTGAGGAGCCCTGGAGCTGGTGGTTTGGCATGGAAAAGGAAGACATATTTCTCTTTCGAGCAATGGTCAGGCAGAGGTCTCGTACTTTTGTGATTTTTGTGATTTTTGGCTGTATACAAAATGGTTCTATGGATCTGGTTTTTTTGTGTTTTGCGTAACACATGATCAAATAGAATGCTTACTGTATGTACTCCGTAAACCTTTTATTACATATAATAGAAAGTTTCAATTTTTTCTCTCGAAAAAAACAATAATAAATAAATAAAATAGTAAATAATAATTGAATATATATATATATATAAACTATAAAAATATTAAAAATAATTAAAGTTAACAAAAATTAAAAAGACCCCGAATGCGGGTGAATAACTACAGATGTACGTTGTTGGGGATTTGGGTTGGCGCGTGGATTCACCATGCTACCACCCATCCTCACGCGAATTTCCTCATTAATTCTCCCACCGTCAACTGCACTGCTGCATTAATGCAGCACAGAAGCCCAGATCAGCTCGCGTCCTTAACAAGCATGGCTCTCTCTGACAGCTTCATTCTTGCTCCGCCTCCATTATGCTCAAGCTGCTCCCCTGCTGCTGCAGAGCCTAGCTCTCGAACCAGCACGGGGAGACGTTGCTCCATTGTTTGTTGCATCGAATTGGCACCCGGCCTTCACATCACGCAGAGCCCCCTCTGTAATCTTTGGCTCATCTTGCCCAATTTGAATTCCCCTGCTCTGCGTGAAAGGCCTCCCCTATTCTCAGATTCTTCCACCATTCAATCCCCTTCCGTCCCCAGTCATTATGCACAGAGAATCATGTCGCGCCTTTGACAGCGTATGCACTGCTGGAGGGGCAGCAGTCGTGGTCAATTCACTCGCCCGCCTTCCACTTCCTCTACTGACTCTTCGTCCCCATCCTCTGATAACTTCATCGGGCACTATCCTGACACCAGAAGTGGTCGTGGTTGTGGGGGTGGGCATGAGCAATCTAAATTCGAAATGGGCTCTCCCCATATCCCAGCCTCTCCTATCATCATCCCTGCGCATCTCCACACCGCCCATCTTCGTTTCCCCTGCACTCTGAACAGGCCTACAATCATAGCCACCATCACCATTGAGCTCAAGAAGGAGCCACTCGGTTCAGCTGTTGAGCAAACTAGTTTTGGGTTGGAAAAAAGCGTTGTTGACATGCATTTTCCTCCTCCAAGTGTCGGAATGAAAAGAAAGGCTCCTAGCTGCAGTGAAACTCAGGATATTGGCCAAGAAGAAAACCTGGGTGACATCAGGTGAGGCTACTCCAGCAAAAAAGACAACAAGAAGGCGGAGGAAGATGACTTGTATGCTTATGGTTGCCATGTTGTTGAGGAACCCCCCTCCATCTCCCATGACACCTAATCTGGTCAGCATTCATAGTTTTTTCCTTCATAGTCTTTTGGCTGGGTTTACTTCTATGCTCTTCATGATAACTAGTTCTTCGTTTCAGATTTTGGACAATATGTTAATATTTCATGGTCGGTTTCCCCTGCGTGGGCGGCATGCTTCAGTTTGTTTAGATTGGGTCAGCAATCTAGTTTTTGTTTGTCTGGGATGTCAGGTTAACATTTATAAGCCAGCTTTGCAGTGTAAGAATGTCGCTACTATGGGCAAGCTCCGCTGAGGCCGGTGCCTCTTTGTAACTCTTTTTTGTATCATAAATAGAATAGTTAAATTCAGAAAGAAGAAGAAAAAAAAATGGAAGAAGTTAAATTAAGAGAAATATTAAATTAAGTAAAACTTAAAATAAAGAAATAAAAGTTGCATGTTGACACATGGAATGTGTGCATGCAGACCCATTTCTATTTTTGGTCTATTTAATGGATGAGATTGATTCGTCCCTTCCTTCATCCACTCTCTTCGGAGAAAAGTGTTATGAGATAAAGGATTTCCTGGCAGTAGTATGATAATTAAGGGCTTGGGGGTGACCAGTTGTAGAAATATTATGTGCAGTTGAGCCTACGATTGGGTGGAGATTCATCCCCAAAACTTTGTTGCAGTTAGTGGGATTTAGATAGCATTCAACTTCAAAGTCACAATTAAGGAATATCATCATTACAGGTAATTCGTCTCTACTCATATTTTCGGGAAATTTAATACTAATTAGTAGAACAGTTATGTGTTGATTATTAACTACATGATTGATATAATTAGTTTTATGTTTTAATTTCGTGGTTGTTACATATGGTATCAGAGTGGTTTTGAACTCTGTGTGACCTCTAGGTAAATTTTTTTGAGAAAAATACTCAATTAAATTTTATTAATAATTTTTCTTGTAATGACTAAGAGAAAGTTAATCAAACTTTTATCAATAAAATTGTTTGTAAGTAAAATTTAAACAAACTAAATTTGAGAAATAAATACAATTTGTAACTTTTTAAATAAACTTATTTATTTAAATTATTAAATATAAACCTTGTACACTTCTTATTGCATGCAATTGTATGCATGCATGTGTGAACTTGAACATGTTATTATAATTTTTTACTTATTTTAAAATAATCCTAACAAAAATAAACTTTACAAACCTTTTTTTTAAATGCGTGATTACTATAAAATATCTTAATATAATGGTAGATATGCATATTCTAAATATATTATAATTAATTTTGATTGAAAAATAAATAAAAAATGGGGGCAGAGCGATTCTGCATAATTGACAAAAACAAGGTATTCTTTGTAATCTTATGGACAAACAGTGGCATCATTGAAAAAAAATCGAGCTATAAATTCTTGAACCTATCGAGTGTTAAAGAAAATTATCGAACCAATGAAAATTCATCACCATCAATTCTTCATAATTATCCAAAAGCGACCAATTTTCCTCATCCATGCCATCTTCCATGAATTCTCAATATACTTAGAAATTTTATTTTTTTTATAATTGGTTCAGTGGAAATCAAGGGTTTAATTCTGAGATTCATTCTCCTTTGTTAGATCTGTAGCTATGGATTAATTTACACATTTCCAAAATTAATGAATTTTGTTAGATTTATGTGTATATTTGGTGATTTGGTGAATTTCAAAGAATTAACGAGATTATTATAGAATGTATGTACAGTGAGGAAAAAAATGTTGTTGAGAACTTTTGGAAACCTGTGTATTTTTTTCGAAGAGCCCAAGAATTAAGGCATGTATGTTTCCACAGTCAGGAACACAATGTTGTTGACAACTTCTGGAAACCTGTGTATTTTGTTCGAAGAGCCCAAGAATTAAGGCGTGTATGTTTCAAGGTCAAGAACACAATGTTGTTGAGAACTTCTGGAAACCTGTGTATTTTGTTTGAAGAGCCCAAGAATTAAGGCGTGTATGTTTCCATAGTCAAGAACACAATTTCGTTGAGAACTTCTGGAAACCTGTGTATTTTGTTCGAAGAGCCCAATAATTAATATGTGTATGTTTCCACAGTTAGGAATACATTGTTGTTGAGAACTTTTGGAAACCTGTGTATTTTGTTCGAAGAGCCAATGAATTAAGGTGTGTATGTTTCTAGTAGAGTTAGGAACACAATGTTTTTGAGAACTTCTGGAAACCTTTTTATTTTGTTCGAAGAGCCCACGAATTAAGGCATGTATGTTTCCATAGTCATGAACACAATGTTTTTGAGAACTTCTGGAAACCTATGTATTTTGTTCGAAGATCCCAAGAAATAACGCGTGTATGTTTCCACAATTAGGAAAACAATGTTGTTGAGAACTTCTCGAAAATTTTGTATTTTGTTCGAAGATCCCAAGAATTAAGGCATGTATGTTTCCACATTGAAAAACAAAATGTTGTTGAGAACTTCTGGAAACCTATGTATTTTGTTCGAAGAGCCCAAGAATTAAGGTGTGTATGTTTACACAATCAGGAACACTATGTTGTTGAGAACTTCTGGAAACCTATGTATTTTGTTCTAATAACCTAAGAATTAAGGTGTGTATATTTCCACAGTCAAGAACACAATGTTATTGATAACTTCTGGAAACCTGTGTATTTTGTTCGAAGAGCCCAAGAATTAAGGCATGTATGTTTCCACAGTCAGGAACACAATTTTGTTGAGAACTTCTGGAAACCTGTGTATTTATTTCAAAGAGCCCAAGAATTAAGACGTGTATGTTTCCACAGTCAGGAACACAATGTTGTTAATAACTTCTGGAAACATGTGTATTTTGTTCGAAGCGCCTAAGAATTAAGGTGTGTATGTTTCCATAGTCAGGAACACAATGTTGTTGAGAACTTATAGAAACCTGTGTATTTTTTTCGAAGAGCCCAAGACTTAAGGTGTGTATGTTTCCACGGTCAGGAACACAATGTTGTTGAGAAATTCTGGAAACCTGTGTATTTTGTTCAAAGAGCCCAAGAATTAAGACGTGTAAGTTTCCACAGTCAGGAACACAATGTTGTTAATAACTTCTGGAAACATGTGTATTTTGTTCGAAGCGCCTAAGAATTAAGGTGTGTATGCTTCCACAGTCAGGAACACAATGTTGTTGAGAACTTATAGAAACTTGTGTATTTTGTTCGAAGAGCCCAAGACTTAAGGCGTGTATGTTTCCACAGTCAGGAACACAATGTTGTTGAGAACTTTTGGAAACCTGTGTATTTTTTTCGAAGATACCAAGAAGTAAGACGTGTATGTTTCCACAGTCATGAACACAATGTTGTTGAGAAATTTTGGAAACCTATGTAATTTTTCTAAGAGCCCAAGAATTAAGCCGTGTATGTTTCCACAATTAGGAACACAATGTTGTTGAGAACTTTTTGAAACATGTGTATTTTTTTCGAAGAGCCCAAAAATTAAGGTGTGTATGTTTCCACAGTCATGAACGCAATGTTGTTGATAACTTCTGGAAACATATATATATATATATATATATTTAAGAGCCCAAGAATTAAGGCATGTATGTTTCCACAGTCGGGAACAAAATGTTGTTTATAAATTCTGGAAACTTGTGTATTTTGTTGGAAGAGGCCAAGAATTAAGGCATGTATGTTTCCAAAGTCAGGAACAAAATTTTTTTGAGAACTTTTGGAAAATTGTATATTTTGTTCAAAGAGCCCAAGAATTAAGGCATGTATGTTTCCACGATTAGGAAAACAATGTTGTTGAGAACTTTTGGAAAGCTGTGTATTTTTTCGAAGAGCCCAAGAATTAAGGCGTGTATGTTTCCACAGTCAGGAACATAATGTTGTTGAGAACTTCTGGAAACATGTGTATTTTGTTCGAAGAGCCCAAGAATTAAGGCTTGTATGTTTCCATAGTTAGGAACACAATGTTGTTGAGAACTTCTCGAAACCTGTGTATTTTGTTCGAAGAGCCCAAGAATTAAGGCGTGTATGATTCCACAGTCATAAACACAATGTTGTTGAGAAATTCTAGAAACCTGTGTATTTTGCTCGAAGATCCCAAGAATTAAGGCATGTATGTTTCCATAGTCAAGAACAAAATGTTGTTGATAACTTCTGGAAAACTATGTGTTTTTTTCAAATATCCCAGAATTAAGGCGTGTATGTTTCCACAGTCAAGAACACAATGTTTTTTAGAACTTTTGGAAACCTGTGTATTTTGTTCGAAGAGCCCAAGAATTAAGGTGTATATGTTTCCATAGTTAGGAACACAATGTTGTTGAGAACTTCTGGAAACCTGTTTATTTTGTTCGAAGAGCCCAAGAATTAAGGCATGTATATTTCCACAGTCAGGAACAAAATACACAGGTTTCCAAAAGTTCTCAACAACATTGTGTACATAGATTTCCATAAGTTCTCAACAACATTGTGTTCATGACTGTGGAAACATATAGACCTTAATTACTGGGCTCTTCAAAAAAAATATATAGGTTTCGAAATATTCTCAACAACATTGTGTTCCTGACCATGGAAACATACATGCCTTAATTCTTGGGCTCTTAGAAAAAATTACATAGGTTTCCAAAAGTTCTCAACAGCATTGTGTTCATAGTTGTAGAAACATACACGCTTTAATTCTTGGGCTCTTCGAACAAAATACACAGGTTTCCATAATTTCTCAACAACATTGTGTTCCTGACTGTGGAAACATACATGCCTTAATTCTTGGGCTCTTAGACCAAAATACACAGGTTTCTATAATTTCTCAACAACATTGTGTTCTAGACTGTGGAAACAAACACCCCTTAATTATTGGGCTCTTCGAACAAAATATGTAAGTTTTCAGAAGTTCTCAATGACATTGTGTTCCTGACTTTGGGAACATACACGCCTTAATTCTTGGGATCTTCAAACAAAATACACAGGTTTCCATAATTTCTAAACAACATTGTGTTCCTGATTGTGGAAACATACAAGCCTTAAGTCTTGGGCTCTTCGAACAAAATACACAGGTTTCTAGAATTTTTCAACAACATTGTGTTCCCGACTGTGGAAACATACACACCTTAATAATTTGGCTCTTCGAACAAAACACACATGTTTATAGAAGTTCTAAATAAAAATTGTGTTCCTAAGTCTTGAAACATACATGTCTTAATTCTTGCGCTCTTCGAAAAAAATACACAAGTTTCTAGAAGTTCTCAACAACATAGATTATTGTATTTAAGAAAAATGACTTTGTTCTATCTAAGGTTACAATCAACGAATCGACGTAAAGCTACTCAAAGACAGGACCATTCCCATCATTTTTGTAACCAAGTTTAAACTCTAGCCATTGAGCCGAGACAACTACCAAGGCAACGACTAAGGCATGGCTCCCATTGTAAAACCTTGAGGCCAAACTTTCCATGCAGCTGAGTAAGATGACCAGACCACAAATCGGTCGTGCTTCTCCTCTCAAATTTTATCATGCATTGAGCCTCTCTCCAAACGTGTGAGACCCCCATAAACTGCAAGTTTAAAGGGTTTTAAAAATCCCAAAATATTAAATGTTAAAATCACATTCGGCAACGTCAAAGGTTCATAAAAATATTTTAATGGAAGATCAAAAGAAGAAGGAAAAGTCAAAAAGCAAAGACTTAAGGGAAAGTTAAAGTCATGTGGGTTTTTTAGTCCTTAATTAATACGTGACATCTCCTTTACAAAAGAATTATTTTAGATTTATAATATTCTTATACATAAAATCTCATTTTCTATATTAATCAAGAATATGAAATGAAATGATATTTTAACGTCCACGAGACTAAAAATAGTCTATGGGACCATGAGTTCCCTGTTTTTCGCCTTTTCATTTCAATCCTTTTCTTATTCAAATTGATGATGAGTTGGCCTAACCTTCCAACAATCCCATATCTGAAAATATAATTCCAAGAAACCGATGCTAACATATTCCCATGACTTTCTCTGATGTCTTTGAATGCATCACATTCCAAAATGAAATTTTTTCCAATTACACTGCCCCAGATGTGAAAAATGTACAAATTCGTTCTTCCCAAGCTTATTTAGGCCTTTTCCACCGTCTTGTTTCACACCAAAGTTGATGTGAGTTGGTTCTTAATTGAGCAATAAGAACCTTTTCTCTCCATGGAATGTTAGCTCCAATGTACTCTTTTTGTTGGAGATCATATGTAGGGTTGAATTCTTCAATTTAGTACTTCTTATTTCTACCCAACTCTTTTCCCCATATCTGTTTACAGAACTTCTCCATAACAAAATTCTTTAGCTCCTTGCTATTGTTGGGACAAGCATTGAGGTAGATATTCTGTTTTTTCATATGTGTAGTTTTTTCTCATCCATGTTTTATTTCACTCAATTCTTCCTTAAAGATAACATTAGGTCATCTACCTACTCCCATTTGCTCAATTATTTTTAGATATCTTATGAGCCGCACCATAGAAATTGCTTCGATGGGAGTTGCTCCTGTTTCACTCAACATTATCTCATAAGGTACCAAACTTTTTTATTTTTAACTTGCTCATGATCAAGCATTTTTGGATTTTCTCAATTTTCTTCCCTTTTGAGACAGGGGTGCTGCTAGCCCACAATTCACACCCATATAGCATCATTGGACAAACTAGGAGTCAAAAAAGAACTTTAATCATTTTCAAATCCCATAACTCTACCTCACTACATCTATTTTGAAGAGCATATAATGCTTTCCACCCTCCTAAGATTATCTTCTTTCTACAGTCTTCCCAATTAAGTTTTTTGTTGAAATCAATCCTGAGGTATTTGTACTCATTTACTTCTTCAAGAATGTTTCCTTCAAAGAAGAACATATGTTGACTCTGCTTCCTTTTATTAGAGAAAATCATTATTTTGGTCTTACTAGTATTGACTTGCATCCACACTGTTCTACAAAAATTCTCAAGGGCATATAAGTGCATCTGGAATCCATAGGCAGATTTAGAAATCAATACAATATCATCAGCATATAAAATAAGCTTTATCACAAACTCCCCAAATCAAACACCATCCCCACCTTGCAAATTTAGTCACTCTTCTAGTTTATCAATATATAAACCAAAAAGATTAGGAGATAGAAGGCAACCTTGCTTGACTCCAATGTCACTTCTAAAGCTTTCTGAAATACCTACTGAGGTTGTAATTTTGACTTTCACCTCTTGATAAAATCTATGGACAACAACTCTATAATGCAAAGGAATTTCAAGTTCTTCCATTCTATGCCATAACTTATCTCTAGGGATAGTGTCAAATGTCTTTTTGAAGTCAACAAAACAGCAGAATACTTCTTCTTTATCCCCAACAATGTTACCGATGAAATAGGTAACCTCATTGTTACCTACTTTTTTAAGTATCAAGAAAAACACCTGATTTTGAAAAAGTGGCGATGCATAATCAAGAAAAAAAAATTGAGCATGTTTTTGGCACTGGTTCAAGTAAATTCATCAAAGAAAGCCGCGGTCAAATCCATCCACGTGGAAGTCAACTATGGATTTCTATGTCGGCTGGACTCTGTTTCGTGGCATATAAACATCCATACGGCCGTTTCTAAGCTTGCGGAGGTTAATTGACATCTGTGCAAAGTTCTGGAGTTGAATTCAAGCACCCACCTTCCATAGATCCGTTTTCCAACATGGCCATACTCTTATATCCGTGGCCTTAGTGGTCTACGTGCTTGCTGCTATCATAAACTTCAGGAGACAGTTACAGTTTATTGCTTTATATAAAGCGTTTGCATACGCACGTAGAGTTAGTTGTTGAGTTGTTAGTTGATAGTTGATGTGCGTACTCTGTTATGTTAGCTTTGTAGTGATTACGCTGCCTTGAGCCGTAATACTACGAGTCTGTAATGAACTGCTTTTTAATGTGAGAAAACTCTGTTTTATAACTTAATTCGTGTTTGAGGATCGTACCAGAGCTGTGTAGAGGGCCCCTGCTCAGCCGAGGTTCTGTGTATTAATGTATATATATTTCATTTCATTTCTTTAACAAAGTCATTGTATCATAATTCATTACATGTTCATATTTCATAGTTGTTTCATTTCTGTTCATACATTTTTATAATTTCCATTGCATTCTTGTCTTTCATGTTTTTATGATTGTTAAATCACTGATCAGCTTTCTTGTGCAGGTTTTAAGTAGACAGCCCGGGCATTTTCATAGTATTTTGGCTAATGATATGAGACTAACATTATTCTGCTGCTAGTTTCCTTTTCATAGCATTTTTTTAACTTCAGTCTTGCTTTGTACATTTCAGTTTTGTTTATCTGATTCAGTAGTTAAATTTAAATATATTAAGCTGCTCATAGTGTCTTCAGTTACCTCCGAAAGCCACAGCTGGACTGATGGTGAGGGGTTGCATGATGAAATGTGTAGTTTAGTATTAGTTTCTTTTCTGCAAAATTAGATATATTAAGCTGCTCATAGCGTCTTCAGTTACCTCCGAAAGCCACAGCTGGACTGATGGTGAGGGGCTGCATTATGAAATGTGTAGTTTAGTATTAGTTTCTTTTATGCAAACTTAGATATATTAAATCATGTATGACATCTTCAGTTGCCTCCGAAAGCCACAGCTGGACTGATGGCGAGGGATTGAATCATGTGTGTATGGTTTAGTATTAGTTTACTTACTGCGAATTAAATATCAGTTACACAAGTTGTTTATGATTACTTCCGCAAGTCATAGCTGGTCTAATGATGAAGGGTCAGAAAATGAATTGATGTAATCTGATTTAGACTTATTTCATTGCAATTTTGAATTTCCATAAGCGTAGTTTCTTTTGTGTTCAGTTGGCAGCAAGAATAGTTTAGTTTTCATGTTCACTAGTTTTCTGTTTTGATTCATTAGATTAGCAGCACCTTTTCATTTCAGTAGTACACTTTTACTTTCTTTTAAGTTTTGTCATTGTAATTTCAATTTGCTTTTAAAGTTTCAAGATTGGTAAATCATTATAGGGGATATCACTTCCTTGAACAAACATAACCAAACTTGTTTTCATCTTAGAATTTCCATTTCACCTTAGAAAACCAAAAACGACAAATAGTTAAGAAATAGGTTATCTTGCACATATAGTGCGCCGCACTTCATCAGCTTACGATTCCCGGATTGACAAATTAAATGCAGCAATTTAGGACACACTAAATTGACCAAACATTTTGGCGCCGTTGCCGGGGAAGTGTAACTAGGTAGCCAATTTCTTAAAAAAACACACCAAAAAAAAAAAAAAAAAATTCTAAAAGAAGGGAAAACTTGATAACTTCTTGAAGTATGCTCTCCTCTTGCACCTAGTGTGATCTGGAGGATCAGAAAAGAGAGTTATTGGTTCAGTAATTTCTTAAGTATGCTCTCTTCTTGCACCGAGTGTGACCTGGAAGATCAGAAAGAGAATTATTAGCCCAACTTTAAAAAAAAAAATATAAATAAAAAATTACATGCATAGAGCAAGAGATTCTAGGGGAAGGTTTATAGCTAAAGCCAAGAGTTCGATTTTCACAACTCCATCTTCTTCAAGGCATAGACCAGATTTACCACCATCTACCCCTAGCCTTAAGATTTTTGGAAGTCAAAGAACAGCTGAATTAGAGGATTCTCCTATACCACCTACTAAAACCCACTTAGAAAACAAAAAGACTTTCTCTCATCCTTCCTTGGTAGAAGAACTAGAGGACTATAAGGACTCTAAAGAAACTATCATGGCAGAGGAAGTAATAAATAGAGGTGGAGGTAGAGGAGGAGGAGATAATGAAGATAACAATGGTGAAGGAAATAACGGTAGAAATAGGGACAATCTGCTTGGATTCCCTATAGTTGATGGGGAAACTCATGCAACAATGAAAAATATCTCACCATCTGTTCTCCCTAACTTTTATGGATTACGAAGTGAGGATCCTGAAACATTTCTGTTTGAGTTTGAAGTAGTGTGCGGAACTTATGACTATATGGAAGATTCTCAAAAACTCAAACTATTTCCTTCAACTTTGAAGGGATCTGCTTTGAAATGGTTCATGGGATTAGCCACTCAATCTATCAGGACTTTGAATGATATGAAACAAACATTTTTGGATAGATACTTGGACTATTGTATGCCCACCAATCACAAGGATGAGGTATTCAAAATGATGCAAAAAGAAGATGAAAATTTGGAAGACTTAATTGAAAGATTTCAATACAACTTGAAAAGAGCAAAGATGAGCAACTTAGATAACGAAAACTTGAAAGCCCTCCTATTAAAAGCCATTAGAGATGAATGGATAGACATTTTAAACATGATGGGGAAAGGAGACATCTCTCAACTTCCATTTCATGATATAACATAACTATGTATCCATCTCTCAAGGGGAAAATCAAAAACTGGAAAAGGGCCTAGGGATTCTTCTCTTATTAGGGCTAACAAATCTGCAACTGGATCAGTAAGTAGGGCAGAGATTGGTAATATGCTTGATGAGTTTAAAACTGATATCTTAGGGGGTCTTATTGAACAACTAGACACCCTTAAAATCCAAAACAAGCAGAAAGCAGAAACAGATGCTTTAGCCATCTTTTGTCCGAAATGTAGAAAGAAACATGCTTTAAGGGAATGTCCCTTGGATGCAAAAGTTGTAGAAACATGTATGATTTGCTCAGAAAATCATGAGATCAAGTATTGTCCTTCAATCCCTGGACTCAAAGCTGTTTTTCAAGAAGATCCAAATTCAGTAGAATCTCTCTGTTTTGTCGCAAGGAGACCTTGGCAGGGACAACAATCTCAAGGGTTTAACAACCCTCTGAATCTTCAAACCCCACCAAATTGGAATCCTTGGCAACAACCTTGGCCCCAACATCAAAATTCATATCAGCCATGGGTACAAGGGATGCAAAATCCTTATGGGATATTTGCTCAATTTTATCAATATCCTCCATCTTTTTAAAATCAAAAAGCTCCACAACTTCGAAGCCCAAATCCACAACTTTCATTGCCATTTCCACAACAACAACCTTCTCAAAAAAATACAAATCCTCAACTCATGCTCCCATACCAACAGAAGACAAATCAACTTCCAGCTCAGCCATTGCCAAATCCTAACAATAAGAATCCTCAAACTACTTATATGGTAGAAGGACAACAATTTCCTACCTATATGATTGTTCCTCTCAACGATGTACAACTCAGATCTGGTAGAGTTTTAGAAAAACCTTCTATGAACATTCAAGAGCAAGATACCTCTGAGGAGGACTCTCTTCAAGTCAATAAGGGTTCTGAGGAAGAATCTCTTCAAAATTCAAAAATTCAAAAAGAAAAAGAAAAGCTAGCATCCACAACTCCTATAGTTGAGCAACCTGTATCTTTATCTACACCTCCTTTTCCGGAAAGACTACAAATTGATAAGGGGGTGGAAAAACAAATCTTGTTGCCTAACTATGACTTTCTAGATGAATTGAAGAATGTTTGTATCAAGATTCCATTGCTACAAGCCATTCGAGAAATTCCTATTCTAGCAAAAACCATAAAAGAGTTGAGTTTCAAAAGACCAGGAAGGAAGCTAAAGGACACAAGAAGAATCCACCTGGTAGGAAAGATTGCAGACATTATGATGGGAAAAATTACCATGCAGAAGTATGTAGATCCAGGAAGTCCAATTGTCAAGACACATATAAATGGGATAGAAATTCCAAGCACATTGATTGACTTAGGGGCTGCTATCAACATTATGAGTAGACAGACTATGGAACAGTTAAAACTTCCTAACCTTCTTTTTACACCTACTTTATTGCAACTTGCAGATCGATCGGTTATTAAACCAGATGTTGTATTAGAAGATATTTCAGTCTCCTTAGATTCTTGGGAATATCCAGTAGACTTTATGATTTTGACTCCCAAAAGTAATCTAGGAGGACATCCAATTATTTTAGGAAGACCTTGGCTGGCCACAGCTGATGCTTTTATTAGTTGTAGATCTGGAGACATGTACATTTCTAATGGTAATTCGACAAAGAAATTCAATTTGTATCCTCCTGCAAGAGCAATTACAGAAATAGGAGACAATGAATGGGTAGATGATGAGAACACTATACAACCTGTCTTTACCATTTCTGAAATTAGTGAGGATAGTCAAATTCTGAACACATTAGAAAATTTTGAGATAACTTCAGAATATGACCCCACACAATTTCAGTTGGAATCTGACATAGAATATTTATCATCAAGAAAAATGTCTCTCTACTCTATGGAAGAGTTTGGTAATTCAACTTTTGAGATTTTTCCAGAAAAGACATTGAATATTAATAAACATCTGGAGAAGTCACAACAAGAAGAACTAACCAGAATCTTGCAAAAACATTCTACTGCATTTGCATGGGAGTATACTGACATGAAGGGTATTGATCCTAAGACTTGCATCCATCATATCTATATTGAGGAAAACGGTAGACCAATCAGACAACCTCAAAGAAGGATGAATCCAAATCTTAGGGAGATAGTGAAAGAAGAGCTCCAAAAACTTCTCAATGTAAACTTCATTTATCCAATTTGAGATAGCCGATGGGTTTCTCCTTTGGTTATAGTACCTAAAAAGAATGGTAAATGGAGAGTATGCATTGATTACAGGGAGTTGAACAAAGCAACTTTGAAGGATCACTTTCCTTTGCCTTTTATTGATCGGGTATTAGATACATTAGCAGGTAAAAAGTACTTTTCATTTTTGGATGGTTTTAGTGGCTATAATCAAATTCAGGTAGCACCTGAAGATCAAGATAAGACCACATTCACCTGTCCATGGGGAACTTTTGCCTATCAAGTGCTTCCTTTTGGGTTATGTAATGCACCTGCAACATTCCAAAGAGCAGTACTAGGAATTTTTTCTGATCTAATCCATGATTGTGTAGAGGTTTATATGGATGATTTTACAGTTTATGGTAATTCATTTGAAGAGGCATTAGAAAATTTGGAAAAAGTTCTCATAAGATGTAAAGAAACAAACCTTTCATTAAGCCATGAAAAATGCTTTATGATGTTTACTGAAGGAATTGTTTTAGGACATCATATTTCAGGAGATGGAATTAAGGTTGATAGATTAAAAGTTGAAGTCATCTCCAAGTTGCCTATTCCAAATTGTCAAAGAGATGTTAGAAGTTTTCTAGGATTTACTGGTTACTATAGAAGATTTATAGAAAACTTCACTAAAATAACATCTCCACTCTTCAAGTTGCTTACAAAAGACTGTGAATTTAAATGGGATCCTGATTGTCAATCAGCTTTTGAAACTTTGAAAACAAGAATATCTGAAGCACCTATCTTGAGGGGACCAAATTGGAAACTTCCTTTCCATATTTCTACAGATGCTTCAGATACAGCTCTTGGAGCTGTGTTGGGTCAAAAATATTTAATTCCTTATGCCATTTATTACACCAGTAAAAACTTGACTCCCACAGAGTTGAATTATACTGTGACTGAAAAAGAGTTCTTAGTTGTTGTTCATGCAATTAATAAGTTTATACATTACATAACAGGCTATGAAACTTTTATTCATACTGACCATTCTGCAATTAGATATTTAATGAACAAACCTGTTACTAATGGCAGAGTGACAAGATGGCTTTACTTTTGCAAGAATTCAATATTACTGTGTTGGATAGACCAGGAAAACAGAATACAGTAGCTGATTTCTTGTCTAGGATTCAGAATACTAAAGAAGATTCTCCTGTAGAAGATAAGTTTTCTGATGAATATTTGTTTGCAGTAACTATTAAGACCCCTTGGTATGCAGATATTGCCAACTATTTGGTTACAGGGAAACTACCTTCACATTTATTTCCAAGAGAAAAACGAAAAATTATTCAGGAGAGTTCAAGATATTCATGGATTTCTAACGAATTGTTTAAAACAGGGCCAGATCTTGTGATCGGAAGATGTGTCAGGGAAGATGAAATGCCTGATATTCTTAAGGCATGTCATGATGAACCATGCGGCGGACACTTTGCGGACAAAAGGACGGCCTATAAAATCCTTTCCTTGGGATATTATTGGCCTTCTCTCTTGAAAGATGCAAAACAATATGTCAAAAGGTGTGATAGCTGCCAAAGAGTAGGGAAACCTACCCTTTCAAATGAAATGCCACTGCAAACACAGGTACTCATTGAACCCTTTGAAAAATGGGCATTAGATTTCATTGGACCAATTAATCCACCATCGAAGCAAAAGAAGTATATATTGGTTTGCACTGATTATGTTACTAAATGGGTAGAAGCTAAAGCATTAGTATCTGCTACTGAAAATTCAGTTGTTCATTTTCTTTATGGGGATATTTTTACTCGCTTTGGTGTTCCAAGAGAAATTGTGACAGATCAAGGAAGCCAATTCACATCCAACTTGGTGGAGAAGTTGATGGAAGAATACAAAATCAAGCACAGAAGATCTACTCCTTACCATCCGCAAGCAAATGGTCAAGTGGAGTCCACAAAAAAAGTTCTTGAAAGTATCATCACCAAAACTGTTCATCTACATAGAAGAGATTGGGAAGAAAGGCTTCCTGAAGCCTTGTGGGCCTACAGAACTACATGGAGAAATACAACAGGATATTCTCCCTATGAACTTGTTTATGGGAAAGAAGTCTTGCTCCCCATTGAGTTCCAAGTCAAGACCTTCAAGATAGCAGTTCAGTTGGGGATGGACTTATCAGAAGCCCAAAAGCATAGAATGGAGCGGTTGAATGAGCTAGATGAGATCAGACAAGAAGCAATTCTAAGAACTGATCTAGTTCAATATCAAAGAACTAAGTGGCATGACAAATATATCAAAGAGAAGAAGTTTCAAGAAGGAGATTGGGCATTATTATTTGACTCCAAGTTTAAAGATTTTCAAGGGAAATTTCAGACTCATTGGCTTGGGCCATATGAGATTGACAAGATCTTTAACAATGGAGTTGTAAGAATCAAGACCATTGATGAGTTTCAAACTCCTCTTATAGTGAATGGCCATAGATTGAAAGTTTATCATAAGCCACTCTCTAAAGAGGATTTTGTCAAGTTGTTTCAAGAAAGTTCTGCAATCAGGCTGGTACAGAAGAATTCTTCTTCTCCACCAGCCTAGCTTTTATTTTTCAAGTTAAAAAAAAAAAAAAAAAAAAAATGGTATAAGCCTGAAAACCAATCATTGATTGGCAGTCTTATACAGAAAATATGGGGTGAAAATCAGGGACACCTGACACTCTATATTTTCCAAAAAAAATCTGTCTTTCATTTCATTTCATCTCACCACTCACTCCATTTCATTTCATTTCATTTCACTTCATTCCACTTCATTCCATCCATTCCATCAATAAAAATATTTTTATGACCATTTCCACCTGGTCATTTGTCACTTGTTCATTTTTATTTCAGCCAAGTAATAGCTGTGTCAGTTTCCGCAGCTGACATCTGTTTCCGCAGCTGACTCCAGTTTCCGCAGCCAGAAGCAGATTCCGCAGCTGCTACTACTCTGTTTTCAAAAAGAATGTACAATTAGTTGTTATTTTCATAAATTATGAAATAAAATGCAGGAGAGGATCAATGGAACATTCAAGACACTAATGAAGATCAATCAGTTGAAGACCAAGGGAAAAAGCAAGGATTCCAAAGGTATGAATAAATTTTATTTCAAATAGTATTGAAAAACACATTTTTATGTAATTTTAAACCATGAGCTCTACCCATAACGCGCAATGATTATATTGACAGTCCCGTAACCTTCCACGATCTCTATGTTATCCTCTTGCATTTATTCACCAACGGTTTCATCATTGAAATTCCGACTCTCACTCATGTTCAAATATCCCACCGTAGATAATGATACGTATTTGAGTTGACAAAGGACTCTTACAAGCCACATAACTTCATAATCATTGATTGAAACGTGTTTATATTTATTACACAGCCACCAAAATTCAAAATGCGGCCGAATGCATTATACTTTGTTAACCTCTTTGTCGTGTCTCTGTCGTGTTTACAAAACCCCACGCTACTCATTCTCACTCACTGTTTCACTCCATTCCGTTCCTTTTGCTCACTCTCATTCCCGTATATCCACCCACAGTCTTATTCCATTCTGTTTATGGTGCTCATTTCCGTTTTGTGATAACATCCCCACAGTATTGTGCTAGATTCTGTGTATTCCATCGTTTCATTTCCACTTAAACCCTCACAGAGGCAAGCCTGTGAAGCACAGAGAAGTAAAATGGGAAAATTATTAAGGGCAGAGCCGGAAGGACCGAAGTTTATAGAGGGATTTCCACAAGCAAAAGAGATGTTGAGGAAAGCTAAATGGCTGCGTTTTATTCAGAAATTCAGGGGTTACCACGGAGAAGTTACCAAAGCGTTTGCAAGATCATTTGATGGCTCGGAAGCAGAAGTGGGAGACCTCAAGTTTTTGGTTAATGAAGCATCAATAGCAGCAGCCACAGACCTTCTTCAGGAAGGAGAACGTTGGTTCAAAAATAAAAGTATCGGTGATGAGGCATGGAGAATAATCCTCCGAAATCAAGGTATGGATATCACTGTTTTCAAAAGAGGAATCCCTGTGCATGCAATAAAAGATGAATGGGCCACTTTATTACTCATTGTTCAGAAATTTATTACATGTGAAGGCTGTTTTGGCTCTATGTACATGTATCATACTAGGCTATTGATGAATTTTCTTGAAAACCAAACTCTCAATCTTCCTTATTTCTTATTCAATAGCTTGAAGAAAATGGCTGTGACTGTGCAAAAACACCTAGGAGATGTAGAGCCTCATTTATATCACCATGGGCTTATAAAAATTCTGATTGAAAAGGAGCTAAAGGAAAGAGAAGATACATGGGAACAATTCCTAGTTAGAAACTTCTTTGAAGAACCTCGGGAAATTCCTGAAGTTAGTCCAATTAGAAGAAGTAGAAGAAAGAAAATGAATGTTGAAACCCAAGTTGCTCCTACACAGGAAATTCCCGCAGCTAGCACAGCAAAAAGAAGTAGAAGGAAAAGAACAGTAGATGAAATCCAAGATACTTCTACTACTACTATGAAGAAAACTGATAGGAAAGAGAGATTGGTAAAAAGGAAGAAGAAAGAAATTAAAGCTAAGAAGCCAACAATACCAAAAGGAAAAGAAATTATTGAGGCTGTCCATAAAACTTCTTCTTCTGAAGAAGAAGATCACCAAGTTCTATCTGAAAGATTAATTTTTCTTCAAAAACAGTCATCTCTATCCAAGAAGGCAAAAACAGGAAAACAAGAACAAAAGGGTAGTGTACAACAGCATGTGAGGAGAAGCAGCAGGCTTAAGGGAAAACTGAGAAAACACAAATTAAAGGTCCTCATTTCATTGATTTGGGTGAGGAGACATCTGAACAGTCTCCAACTGACCATAGTCCATTTCAGTCAGTTAGTGAACCTGACTCCTTTCACTCCCAATCAGACAATGAGCGTACTCCATCTTATTCTCAGCAAAATATTGATGTAAGTTCTCCTCGGCCAGATTTTGAACATAATTCTCCCTTGCAACACTTTGGGGACAGCCCAATGAAAAAGACATCGAAAGTAGACCCCAAACAGCAGGAGGTCTATGACTATATAGAATCCCTGGAGAAGGCAGCCACAGGCCCAAGTACCTCTTCTATTCAGCCTCATACATTGCAGGATGATTTGGTTCAGTCATTAAAACAAGAGATTTTTGAGCTTGAGCTTTTGAATCGACATATCAAAAATGAAAATGAAACACTCAAAGAGCAAGGCAAACTGGACAAGATTATCCATGACAATACTATGTTACATTTGGGTATTTGGCAAAAGAAGAATAAGAAGCTAAAAAGGAAATGCCAAAAATTGAGCAGAGCACTTGTGAATATCAAATTCAGGTGCCTCATGAAGAAACCCAGAATGATGGCGGTACCAAAGAAGAAGAGAAGGGGGTTAGATGTGCTGGCTGAAGTATCAAGGCACATGAATTGAACAAAGAGTGTCAAAATTTTGGTTGCATGAGGACATGCAACACCTTCACAGTGGGGGTATGTTGAGTCCCGAATTTGTCTCTTTTCCATACACTTTTCCATATCTCTTTCACTCACCTAAACCTCCAAAATTGTCAATTTCATGTGCAAAAGGGTATCTAACACGGACAATTATGTTTTTGTGTTTTCTATTTGATTTAGATTTTGTTCATACGGTGCAAACACCACTGTGAAAATTCTTTGCAACTCATGACTATTTGTGAAACTCTATGCTCGAGGTGTCTACAAAGGCTTGAGCCATGGGCGAGGAGCTGAGACCAAACGTGGACATGGTTCGTGTCTATTGGCTCGAGCAAATTCATCAAAGCCGCGGTCAAAGCCATCCACGTGGAAGTCAACTATGGAGTTCTATGTCGGCTGGACTCTGTTTCGTGGCATATAAACATCCATACGGCCGTTTCTAAGCTTGCGGAGGTTAGTTGACATCTGTGCAAAGTTCTGGAGTTGAATTCAAGCACCCACCTTCCATAGATCCGTTTTCCAACATGGCCATACTCCTATATCCGTGGCCTTAGTGGTCTACGTGCTGGCTGCTATCATAAACTTCAGGAGACAGTTACAGTTTATTGCTTTATATAGAGCGTTTGCATACGCACATAGAGTTAGTTGTTGAGTTGTTAGTTGATAGTTGATGTGCGTACTCTGTTATGTTAGCTTTGTAGTGATTACGCTGCCTTGAGCCGTAATACTACCAGTCTGTAATGAACTGCTTTTTAATGTGAGAAAACTCTGTTTTATAACTTAATTCATGTTTGAGGATCGTACCAGAGCTGTGTAGAGGGCCCCTGCTCAGCCGAGGCTCTGTGTATTAATGTATATATATTTCATTTCATTTCTTTAACAAAGTCATTGTATCATAATTCATTACATGTTCATATTT